>JAVLSZ010000124.1:690000-697500 GCA_032313775.1 Urocyon cinereoargenteus
GAACCCTAACCCTAACCCTAACCCGAACCCTAATCCGAACCCGAACCCGTACCCTAATCTTAACCCGAACCCTAAACCTAACCCGAATCCTAACCCGAACCCTAACCCGAACCCTAACCCTAAAACTAACCCTAACCCTAACCCTAACCCTAACCCTAACCCGAACCCTAACCCGAACCCTAACCCTAAACCGAACCCTAACCCGAACCCTAACCCTAACCCTAACCCGAACCCTAACCCTAACCCGAAACATAAACCTAACCCGAACCCTAACCCTAAACCTAACCCGAACCCTAACCCTACCCGAACCCGAACCCTACCCGTAAACCGAACCCTAACCCTAACCCTAACCCTAACCCTAAACCGAACCCTAACCCTAACCCTAACACGACCCCTTACATGAACCCTAACACGAACCCTAACCCTAACCCTAACCCGAACCCGAACCCTAACCCTAACCCGAACCCTAACCCTAACCCGAACCCTAACCCCAACCCGATCCCGAACCCTAACCCTAACCCTAACCGGAACCCGAACCCGAACCCGAACCCTAACCCTAACCCTAACCCGAAACCTAAACCTAACCCGAAAACTAACCCTAAACCTAACCCGAACCCTAAACCTAACCCGAACCCGAACCCTAACCGTAACCCGAACCCTAACCCTAACCCTAACCCTAACCCGAACCCTAACCCTAACCCTAACCCGAACCCTAACCCGAAACCTAACCCTAACCCTAACTTGAACACTAACCCCTCACCCTAACCCGAACCCGAACCCTAACCCGAACCCGAACCCTAACCAGAACCCGAACCCACACCCAAACACGAACCCGAACCCGAAACCTAACCCTAACCCTAACCTGAACCCTAACCCTAACCCTAACCCTAACCCTAACCCGAACCCTAACCCTAACCCTCACTCTAACCCTAAACCTAACCCGAACCCTAACCCTAACCCGAACCCTAACCCGAACCCTAACCCGAACCCTAAACCGAAACCTAACCCGAACCCTAAACCGAACCCTAACCCGAATCCTAACCCTAACCCTAACCCGAACCCTAACCCTAACCCTAATCCTAACCCTAACTCGAAACCTAACCCTAACCCTAACTTTAACCCTAACCCGAACCCAAACCCTAAACCTAACCCTAACCCTAACCCTAACCCTAACCTGAACCCTAACCCTAAACCTAACCCTAACCCTAACCTGAACCCTAACCCTAACCCTAACCCGAACCCTAACCCGAACCCTAACCCTAACTCTAACCCTAACCATAACCCGAACCCTAACCCTAACCCTAACCCGAACCCTAACCCTAACCCGAACCTGAAACCTAACCCCAAACCTAACCATAACCCGAACCCTAACCCTAACCCTAACCCGAAACCTAAACCTAACCCGAACCCTAACCCTAAACCTAACCCGAACCCTAACCCTACCCGAACCCGAACCCTACCCGTAAACCGAACCCTAACCCTAACCCTAACCCTAACCCTAACCCGAACCCTAACCCTAACCCTAACCCGACCCCTTACATGAACCCTAACATGAACCCTAACCCTAACCCTAACCCGAACCCGAACCCTAACCCTAACCCGAACCCTAACCCTAACCCGAACCCTAACCCCAACCCGAACCCGAACCCTAACCCTAACCTTAACCGAAACCCGAACCCGAACCCGAACCCTAACCCTAACCCGAAACCTAAACCTAACCCGAAAACTAACCCTAAACCTAACCCGAACCCTAAACCTAACCCGAACCCGAACCCTAACCGTAACCCGAACCCTAACCCTAACCCTAACCCTAACCCTAACCCGAACCCTAACCCTAACCCTAACCCGAACCCTAACCCGAAACCTAACCCTAACCCTAACTTGAACACTAACCCCTAACCCTAACCCGAACCCGAACCCTAACCCGAACCCGAACCCTAACCAGAACCCGAACCCACACCCAAACACGAACCCGAACCCGAAACCTAACCCTAACCCTAACCTGAACCCTAACCCTAACACTAACACTAACCCTAACCCGAACCCTAACCCTAACCCTCACTCTAACCCTAAACCTAACCCGAACCCTAACCCTAACCCGAACCCTAACCCGAACCCTAACCCGAACCCTAAACCGAAACCTAACCCGAACCCTAAACCGAACCCTAACCCGAATCCTAACCCTAACCCTAACCCGAACCCTAACCCTAACCCTAATCCTAACCCTAACTCGAAACCTAACCCTAACCCTAACTTTAACCCTAACCCGAACCCAAACCCTAAACCTAACCCTAACCCTAAACCTAACCCCTAACCCGAACCCGAACCCTAACCCCTTACCCGAATCCTGACCCTAAACCGAACCCTAACCCGAACCCGTACCCTAACCCGAACTCGAACCCTAACCCGAAAACTAACCCTAAACCGAACCCGAAACCTACCCCTAAACCTAACCCTAACCGTAAACCTAACCCTAACCCTAACCCTAAACCGAACCCTTACCCGAACCCTAACCCTAACCCTAACCCGTAACTTAACCCGAAACCTTACCCTAACCCTAACCCGAACCCGAACCCTAACCTGAACCCGAACCCTAACCCGAACCGTTACCCTAACCCTAACCCGAACCCTAACTCGAACCCTAACCCTAAACCTAACCCGAACCCTAATCCTAACCCTAACCCAAAACCTAACCCGAACCTAAACCCTAAACCTAACCGTAACCCTAACCCGAACCCGAACCCGAACCCTAACCCTAACCCGAACCCTAACCCTAACCCTAACCCGAACCCTAATCCGAACCCGAACCCATACCCTAATCTTAACCCGAACCCTAAACCTAAACCGAACCCTAACCCGAACCCTAACCCGAACCCTAACCCTAAAACTAACCCTAACCCTAACCCTAACCCTAACCCTAACCCGAACCCTAACCCGAACCCTAACCCTAAACCGAACCCTAACCCGAACCCTAACCCTAACCCTAACCCGAACCCTAACCCTAACCCGAAACATAAACCTAACCCGAACCCTAACCCTAAACCTAACCCGAACCCTAACCCTACCCGAACCCGAACCCTACCCGTAAACCGAACCCTAACCCTAACCCTAACCCTAACCCTAAACCGAACCCTAACCCTAACCCTAACACGACCCCTTACATGAACCCTAACACGAACCCTAACCCTAACCCTAACCCGAACCCGAACCCTAACCCTAACCCGAACCCTAACCCTAACCCGAACCCTAACCCCAACCCGATCCCGAACCCTAACCCTAACCCTAACCGGAACCCGAACCCGAACCCGAACCCTAACCCTAACCCTAACCCGAAACCTAAACCTAACCCGAAAACTAACCCTAAACCTAACCCGAACCCTAAACCTAACCCGAACCCGAACCCTAACCGTAACCCGAACCCTAACCCTAACCCTAACCCTAACCCTAACCCGAACCCTAACCCTAACCCTAACCCGAACCCTAACCCGAAACCTAACCCTAACCCTAACTTGAACACTAACCCCTAACCCTAACCCGAACCCGAACCCTAACCCGAACCCGAACCCTAACCAGAACCCGAACCCACACCCAAACACGAACCCGAACCCGAAACCTAACCCTAACCCTAACCTGAACCCTAACCCTAACCCTAACCCTAACCCTAACCCGAACCCTAACCCTAACCCTCACTCTAACCCTAAACCTAACCCGAACCCTAACCCTAACCCGAACCCTAACCCGAACCCTAACCCGAACCCTAAACCGAAACCTAACCCGAACCCTAAACCGAACCCTAACCCGAATCCTAACCCTAACCCTAACCCGAACCCTAACCCTAACCCTAATCCTAACCCTAACTCGAAACCTAACCCTAACCCTAACTTTAACACTAACCCGAACCCAAACCCTAAACCTAACCCTAACCCTAAACCTAACCCCTAACCCTAACCCGAACCCTAACCCTAACTCGAACCCTAACCCTAACCCGAACCCTAAACCTAAACCTAACCCGAACCCTAACCCGAACCGTAACCCTAACCCTAACCATAACCCTAACCCGAACCCTAACCCTAACCCTAACCGGAACCCTAACCCTAACGCTAACCCGAACCCGAACCCTAACCCCTTACCCGAATCCTAACCCTAAACCGAACCCTAACCCGAACCCGTACCCTAACCCGAACTCGAACCCTAACCCGAAAACTAACCCTAAACCGAACCCGAAACCTACCCCTAAACCTAACCCTAACCGTAAACCTAACCCTAACCCTAACCCTAAACCGAACCCTTACCCGAACCCTAACCCTAACCCTAACCCGTAACTTAACCCGAAACCTAACCCTAACCCTAAACCGAACCCGAACCCTAACCTGAACCCGAACCCTAACCCGAACCGTTACCCTAACCCTAACCCGAACCCTAACTCGAACCCTAACCCTAAACCTAACCCGAACCCTAATCCTAACCCTAACCCAAAACCTAACCCGAACCTAAACCCTAAACCTAACCGTAACCCTAACCCGAACCCGAACCCGAACCCTAACCCTAACCCGAACCCTAACCCTAACACTAACCCGAACCCTAATCCGTACCCCAACCCGTACCCTAATCTTAACCCGAACCCTAAACCTAACCCGAACCCTAACCCGAACCCTAACCCGAACCCTAACCCTAAAACTAACCCTAACCCTAACCCTAACCCTAACCCTAACCCGAACCCTAACCAGAACCCTAACCCTAACCCGAACCCTAACCCTAACCCGAACAATAACCCGAACCCTAACCCTAACCCTAACCCGAACACGAACCCTAAACCAAAACATAACCCTAACCCTAACCCGAACCCTAACCCTAAACCGAACACGAACCCTAACCCTAACCCGAACCCTAACCCAAACCCTAACCCGAACCCTAACCCGAACCCTAACCCGAACCCTAACCCTAACTCTAACCCGAACCCTAACACGAACCCTAACCCTAACCCTAACCAGAACCCTAACCCGAACCCAAACCATAACCCTAACCTGAACACTAACCCCTAACCCTAACCCGAACCCGAACCCTTACCCGAAAACGAACCCTAAACCTAACACTAACCCTAACCCTAACCCCTAACCCTAACCCGAACCCTAACCCTAACCCTAACCCTAACCCCTAACCCTAACCCGAACCCTAACCCTAACCCTAACCCTAACCCTAACCCGAACCCGAACCCTAACCAGAACCCTAACCCTAACCCTAACCCTAACACAAACCCTAACCCGAACCCTAACCCGAACCCTAACCCAACCCTAACCCTAACTATACCTGAACCCTAACCCAAACCCTAACACGAACCCTAACAATAAACCTAACCCAAACCCGAACCCTAACCCTAACCCTAACCCGAACCCTAACCCTAACCCGAAACCTAACCCTAACCCTAACCCGAACCCTAAACCTAACCCGAACCCGAACCCTAACCCTAACCCGAAACCTAACCCGAACCCAACCCTAACCCGAACCCTAACCCTAACCCTAACCCTAACCCTAACCCTAACCCGAAACCTAAACCTAACCCGAACCCAAACCCTAAACCTAACCCGAACCCTAAACCTAACACTAACCCGAACCCTAACCGTAACCCGAAACCTAACGCTAACCATAACCCGAACCCTAACTCTAACCCGAACACTAACCCTAACCCTAAACCAAACCCTAACCCGAACCCTAACCCTAACACTAACCCGAACCCTAACCGTAACCCGAACCCTAACGCTAACCATAACCCGAACCCTAACTCTAACCCGAACCCTAACCCTAACCCTAAACCGAACCCGAACCCGAACCCTAAACCTAACCCTAACCCGAACCCTAACTCTAACCTTATCCTAACCCTAACCCTAACCGGAATTCTAACCCTAACCCTAACCCTAACCCTAAATCTAACCCTAAACCGAACCCTAACCCTAACCCTAACCCGAACCCTAACCCTAAACCGAAACCTAACCCTAACCCTAACCCGAACCCTAACCCTAACCCGAACCCGAACCCTAACCCTAACCCGAAACCTAACCCGAACCCAACCCTAACCCGAACCCTAACCGTAACCCTAACCCTAACACTAACCCGAACCCTAACCGTAACCCGAACCCTAACGCTAACCCTAACCCGAACCCTAACCCTAACCCGAACCCTAACCCTAACCCTAACCCGAACCCTAACCCGAACCCTAAACCTAAACCTAACCTGAACACTAACACCTAACCCTAACCCGAACCCGAACCCTTACCCGAACCCGAAACCTAACCCTAAACCGAACAAGAACCCAAACCCTAACCCGAACCCGAACCCGAACCCTAACCCTAACCCTAACCCGAACCCTAACCCTAACCCTATCCTAACCCTAACCCTAAACGGAACTCTAACCCTAACCCTAACTCTAACCCTAAACCTAACCCTAACCCGAACCCTAACCCTAACACGAACCCGAACCCGAACCGTAAACCGAAACCTAAACCTAACCCTAACCCGAACCCTAACCCTAACCCGAACCCGAACCATAAACCTAACCCGAAACCAAACCTGAACCCTAACCCGAACCCTAACCCGAACCCTAACCCTAACCGTAACCCTAACCCGAACCCTAACCCTAAACCTAACCCTAAACCTAACCCTAACCCTAACCCGAATCATAACTCGAACCCTAACCCTAACCCTAACCCGAACCCTAACCCAAAACCTAACCCTAACCCTAACCTGAACACTAACCCCTAACCCTAACCTGAACCCGAACCCTAACCCGAACCATAAACCTAACCCTAACCTTAACCCTAACCCTAACCCTAACCCCTAACCCTAACCCTACCCTAACCCTAACCCGAACCCTAACCCTAACACTAACCCTAACCCTAACCCTAACCCCTAAACCTAATGCCAAACCTAAACTTAACCCTAACCCTAACCCGAACCCGAACCCTAACCCTAACCCGAACCCTAAACCTAACCCGAACCCTAACCCTAAACCTAATCCGTACCCTAACTCTAACCCTAACCCTAACACGAACCCTAACCCTAACCCGAACACGAACCCAACCCTACCCCGAATTCTAACCCGAACCCTTACCCAAAACCTAACCCGAACCCTAACCCTAACCCGAACCCGAACCCTAAACGTAACCCGAAACCTAACCCGAACCCAACCCTAACCCGAACCCTAACCCTAACCCTAACCCTAACCCTAACCCTAACCCTAACTCGAAACCTAAACCTAACCCGAAACCTAACCCTAAACCTAACCCGAACCCTAAACCTAACACTAACCCGAACCTTAACCGTAACCCGAACCCTAACCCTAACCCTAACCCGAACCCTAACACTAACCCGAACCCTAAACCTAACCCTAACCCGAACCCTAACTCGAACCCTAACCCTTACCCTAACCTGAACACTAACCCCTAAACCTAACCCGAACCCGAACCCTGACCCGAACCCGAACCAGAACCCTAACCCTAACCCGAA
>JAVLSZ010000124.1:702500-727500 GCA_032313775.1 Urocyon cinereoargenteus
GAACCCGAACACTAACCCTAACCCGAACCCGAACCCGAACCCTACCCTAACCCGAACCCTAACCCTAACCCTAACCCTAACCCGAACCCTAAAACAAACCCTAACCCGACCCCTAACCCGAAACCTAACGCGAACCCTAAACCAAACCCTAACCCTAACCTTAACCGGAAACATAAACCTAACCCTAACCCGAACCCTAACCCGAACCCTAACCCGAACCCTAACCCGAACCCTAATGCTAACCCGAACCCGAACACTAACCCTAACCCGAACCCGAACCCGAACCCTACCCTAACCCGAACCCTAACCCTAACCCTAACCCTAACCCGAACCCTAAAACAAACCCTAACCCGACCCCTAACCCGAAACCTAACGCGAACCCTAAACCAAACCCTAACCCTAACCTTAACCGGAAACATAAACCTAACCCTAACCCGAACCCTAACCCGAACCCTAACCCGAACCCTAACCCGAACCCTAATGCTAACCCGAACCCGAACACTAACCCTAACCCGAACCCGAACCCGAACCCTACCCTAACCCGAACCCTAACCCTAACCCTAACCCTAACCCGAACCCTAAAACAAACCCTAACCCGACCCCTAACCCGAAACCTAACGCGAACCCTAAACCAAACCCTAACCCTAACCCTAACCCGAACCTTTACCCTAACACTAACCTGAACCCTAATCCTAACCCTAACCCTAACCCTAAACCGAACCCTAACCCTAACCCTAACCCTAACACGAACCCTAAACCTAACCCTAACCCTAACCCGAACCCTAACCCGAAACCTAACCCTAACCCTAACCTGAAACCTAACCCTAACCCTACCTTAACCCGAACCCTAACCCTAACCATACCCCTAAGCCTAACCCTAACCCGAACCCAACCCTAACCCTAACCCGAACACTAACCCTAACCGTAACCCTAACCCTAACCCGAACCCTACCCTAACCCTAACCCCTAACGCTAACCCTTCCCCTAACCCGAACCCTAACCCTAACCCTAACCATAACCCGAACCCGAACCCTAACCCGAACCCTGACCCTAAACCTAACCCTAACCCTAACACTAACCCGAAACCGAAACCTAACCCTAACCCCAACCGTAACCCGAACCCGAACCCTAACCCTAACTGGAAACCTAACCCAAACTCTAACCCTAACCCGAACCCAAACCCTAACCCTAACCCGAACCCTAACCCTAACCCGAACACTAACCCTAACACTAACCCTAACCCGAACCCGAACCCTAAACCTAACCCTAACCCGAACCCTAAACCTAACCTTAACCGGAAACCTAACCCTAACCCGAACCCGAACCCTAACCCTAACCCTAACCCGAACCCTAACGCTAAACCGAACCCTAACCCTAACCCTAACCCGAACGCTAACCCTAACCCTAACCCTAACCCTAACCCGAACCCTAACCCTAACCCTAACCCTAACCCGAACCCTAACCCTAACCCTAACCCTAAACCTAACCCTAACCCGAACGGTAACCCTAACCCTAATCCCTAACCCTAACCCTAACCCGAACCCTAACCTTAACCCTACCCCTAACCCTAATCCGAACCCTAACCCTAACCCTAACCCTAACCCTAACCCTAACCTGAACCCTAACCCTAACCGGAACCCTAAACCTAACCCTAACCCTAACCCTAAACCGAACCCTAACCCGAACCCTAACCCTAACCCGAACCCTAACCCTAACACTAAGCCTAACCCGAACCCTAACCCTAACCTTAACCGGAACCCTAAAAGTAACCCTAACCCGAACCCGAACCATAACCGCTTACCCGAATCCTAACCCTAACCCTAACCCGAACCCGAACCCTAACCCGAACCCTAACCCTAAATCTAACCCGAACCCTAACCCTAAACCTAACCCTACCCTAACCCTAACCCGAACCCGAACCCTAACACTAACCCTAACACTAACCCTAACCCTAACCCGAACCCTAACACTAACCCAAACCCTAACCCGAAACCCTACTCTAACCTTAACCGGAACCCTAACACTAACCCTAACCCGAACCCGAACCGTAACCCCTACCCGAATCCTAACCCTAACCCGAACCCTAACCCGATCCCTAACCCTAACTCCGAACCCGAACCCTAACCCTAACCCTAACCCGAACCCTAACCCTAACATGATCCTGATACCTAACCCTAACCCGAACCCGAAACCCTAACCCTAACCCTAACCCAAACCCTAACACTAACCCGAACCCTAACCCTAACCCTAACTCGAACCCTAAACCTAACCCTAACCCGACCCCTAACCCGAACACTAACGCGAACCCTAACCCTAACCCTAACCCTAATCCTAACCCGAACTTTAACCCTAACCCTAACCCGAAACCTAACCCTAACATTAACCCTAACCCTAACCCTAAACCGAACCCTAACCCTAACCCTCACTCTGCCCCGAACCTTAACCCTAATCCTAACCATAACCCGAACCCTAACCCGAACCCTAACCCTAACCCTAACCCGAACCCTAACCCTAACCCTAACCTGAACCCGAACCCTAACCCTAACCCTAACCCTAACCCTAACCCTAACCCGAACCCTAACCCTAACACTAACCCGAAACCTAACCCTAACCCGAACCCTAACCCTTACCGTAACCCTAATCCTAACACGAACCCTAACCCTAACCCTAACCCCTAACACTAACCCTAACCCTAACCCTAACCCTAACCCGAACCCGAACCCTAACCCGAACCCTACACCTAACACTAATCCGAACCCTAACCCTAACCTTAATCCTAACCCTAACCCTAACCCGAAACACAACCCTATCCCTAACCCTAACCCTAACCCTAACCCGAACCCTAACACTTACCCGAACACTAACCCCTAACCCTAACCCTAACCCTAACCCTAAACCCAACCATAACACTAACCCTACCTCCTAACCCTAACACTAACCCTAAACCGAACCCTAACCCTAACCCGAACCCTAACCCTAACCCGAACACTAACCCGAACCCTAACCCGAACCTGAACCCGAACCCTACCCTAACCCTAACCCGAACCCAACCCGTACCCTAACCCTAACCGTAACCCGAACACTAACCCTAACCCTAACCTTAACCGGAAACATAAACCTAACCCTAACCCGAACCCTAACCCGAACCCTAACCCGAACCCTAACCCGAACCCTAATGCTAACCCGAACCCGAACACTAACCCTAACCCGAACCCGAACCCGAACCCTACCCTAACCCGAACCCTAACCCTAACCCTAACCCTAACCCGAACCCTAAAACAAACCCTAACCCGACCCCTAACCCGAAACCTAACGCGAACCCTAAACCAAACCCTAACCCTAACCCTAACCCGAACCTTTACCCTAACACTAACCTGAACCCTAATCCTAACCCTAACCCTAACCCTAAACCGAACCCTAACCCTAACCCTAACCCTAACACGAACCCTAAACCTAACCCTAACCCTAACCCGAACCCTAACCCGAAACCTAACCCTAACCCTAACCTGAAACCTAACCCTAACCCTACCTTAACCCGAACCCTAACCCTAACCATACCCCTAAGCCTAACCCTAACCCGAACCCAACCCTAACCCTAACCCGAACACTAACCCTAACCGTAACCCTAACCCTAACCCGAACCCTACCCTAACCCTAACCCCTAACGCTAACCCTTCCCCTAACCCGAACCCTAACCCTAACCCTAACCATAACCCGAACCCGAACCCTAACCCGAACCCTGACCCTAAACCTAACCCTAACCCTAACACTAACCCGAAACCGAAACCTAACCCTAACCCCAACCGTAACCCGAACCCGAACCCTAACCCTAACTGGAAACCTAACCCAAACTCTAACCCTAACCCGAACCCAAACCCTAACCCTAACCCGAACCCTAACCCTAACCCGAACACTAACCCTAACACTAACCCTAACCCGAACCCGAACCCTAAACCTAACCCTAACCCGAACCCTAAACCTAACCTTAACCGGAAACCTAACCCTAACCCGAACCCGAACCCTAACCCTAACCCTAACCCGAACCCTAACGCTAAACCGAACCCTAACCCTAACCCTAACCCGAACGCTAACCCTAACCCTAACCCTAACCCTAACCCGAACCCTAACCCTAACCCTAACCCTAACCCTAACCCGAACCCTAACCCTAACCCTAACCCTAAACCTAACCCTAACCCGAACGGTAACCCTAACCCTAATCCCTAACCCTAACCCTAACCCGAACCCTAACCTTAACCCTACCCCTAACCCTAATCCGAACCCTAACCCTAACCCTAACCCTAACCCTAACCCTAACCTGAACCCTAACCCTAACCGGAACCCTAAACCTAACCCTAACCCTAACCCTAAACCGAACCCTAACCCGAACCCTAACCCTAACCCGAACCCTAACCCTAACACTAAGCCTAACCCGAACCCTAACCCTAACCTTAACCGGAACCCTAAAAGTAACCCTAACCCGAACCCGAACCATAACCGCTTACCCGAATCCTAACCCTAACCCGAACCCTAACCCGAACCCTAACCCTAACCCTAACCCGAACCCTAACCCGAACCCTAAACCTAACCCGATCCCGAACCCTAACCCTAACCCGAACCTGAACCCGAACCCTAACCCTAACCCTAACCCGAACCCTAACCCTAACCCGAACTCTAACCCCAACCCTAGCCCTAACCCGAACCCTAAACCAAACCATAACCCGACCCCTAACCGAACCCTAACGCGAACCCTAAACCTAACCCGAAACCTAACCCTAACCCTAACCCAACCCCGAACCCGAAACCTAACCCGAACCCGAACCCTAACCCTAACCCTAACCCTAACCCTAACCCGAACCCTAACCCTAACCCTAACCCTAACCCGAACCTTAACCTGAACCCTCACCCTAACCCTAACCCGAACCCTAACCCTAACCCTTACCCTAACCCTAACCCTAACCCGAACCCTAACCCTAACCCTAACCGAACCCTAATTCGAACCCTAACCCTAACCCTAACCCTAACCCTAACACTAACCCCTAACCAAACCCGAAACCTAACCCTAACCCTAACCCGAACCCGAACCCTAACACCTAACCCTAACCCGAACCCGAACCCTAAAACTAACCCTAACCCTAACCCGAACCCTAACCCTAACGCGAACCCTAAACCTAACCCTAACCCGAAACCTAACCCTAACATGTAACCTAACCCTAACCCTAACCAGAACCCGAACCGTAACCCTAACCACTAACCCGAACCCTAACCCTAACCCTAACCCTAAACCGAACCCTAACCCTAACCCTAACCCGAACCTAACCCTAAGCCGAACCCTAAACCTAACCCTAACCCAAACCCTAACCCGAAACCTACCCCTAACCCTAACCCTACCCAAACCCTAACCCGAACACTAACCCAAACCCTAAACCGAACCCTAACCCTAAACCTAACCCGAAACCTAACCCGAACCCTAACCTGAACCCTAACCCGAACCGTAACCCAAACCCTAAACCTAACCCTATTCCGAAACCTAACGCGAACCCTAAGCCTAACACGAACCCGAACACTAACCCTAACCCCAACCCTAACCCGAACCCTAACCCGAACCCTTACCCGAACCCTAACCCTAACCCGAACCCTAACCCGAACCCTAACCCGATCCTAAACCCGAACCCTAACCCTAACCCTAAACCGAACGCTAACCCTAACCCTAACCCTAACCCTAACCCGAACCCTAACCCGAACACTAACCCGAACCTTAACACTAACCATAACCCTAAACCGAACCCTAACCCTAACCCCTAACCCTAACCCTAACCCTAACCCGAACCCAAACCCTAACCCTAACCCTAACCCCTAACCCTAACCCTAACCCTAACTCGAACCCTAACCCTAACCCGAACCCTAACCCTAACCCGAAACCTAACCCTAAACCTAACCCGAACCCGAACCCGAACCCTAACCCTAACCCTAACCCGAAGCCTAACCCTAACCCGAACCCTAACCCTAACCCTAACCCGAACCCTAACCCTAACGCTAACCCGAACCCTAAACCTAACCCAAACCCGAACCCTAACCCTAACCCGAACCCTAACCCTAAACCTAACCCGAATCCTAACCCTAACCCTAACCCGAACCCTAACCCGAACACTAACCCTAATCCTAACACTAACTCTAACCCTAACCCTAACCCGAACACTAAACCTAACCCTAAACCTAACCCTAACCCGAAACCTAACCCTAAACCTAACCCGAACCCTATACCTAACCCTAATCCGAACCCTAACCCTAACCCGAACCCTAACCCTAACACTAACCCTAACCCGAACCCTAACCCTAACCCGAACCCTAAACCTAACCCTAAACCTAACCGGAATCCTAACCCTAACCCGAACCCTAACCCTAACACTAACACTAACCCGAACCCTAACCCTAAACCGAAACCGAACCCTAACCCTACCCGAACCCGAACCCTAACCCCTTACACGAATCCTAACCCTAACGCGAACCCTAACCCGAACCCTAAACCTAACCCGAACCCGAACCCTAACCCTAACCCTAACCCTAACCCTAACCCGAACCCTAACCTGAACCCTAAACCTAACCCTAACCCGAACCCTAACCCTAACCCTAACCCTAACCCGAACCCTAACCCTAACCCTAACCCTAACCCTAACCCGAACACTAAACCTAACCCTAACCCTAACACGAACCCTGACACTAACCCTAACCCTAACCCTAACCCTAACCCGAAACTGAACCCTAACCCTAACCCTAACCGTAACCCGAACCCGAACCCTAACCCTAACCCGAACCCTCACCCTAACACTAACCCTAACCCTAACCCTAACCCGAACCCTAACCCTAACCCTAACCCTAACCCGAACCCTAAACCTAACCCTAACCCTAACCCGAACACTAAACCAAACCCTAACCCTAACCCGAACCCTAACCCTAACCCTAACCCTAGCCCTAACACGAACCCTAACCCTAACCCCTAACCCTAACCCTAACCCTAAACCGAACCCGAACCCTAACCATAACCCTAATCCTAACCCTAATCCGAACACGAAACCTACCCGAACCCTAACCCTAAACCTAATCCGAACCCTAACCCTAAACCTAACCCTAACCCTAACCCGAACCCTAACCTGAACCCTAACCCTAACCGTACCCCGAACCCTAACCCTAACCCGAACCCGAACCCTAACCCTAACCCTAACCCTAACCCGAACCCTAACCCGAACCCTAACAAGAACCCAAACCCGAACCCTAACACTAACCCTATTCCGAACCCTAACCCGAACCCTAACCCTAACCCGAACCCGAACCCTAACACTAACCCTAACCCTAACCCTAACCCGAACCCTAACCCTAACCCTAACCCTTATCCCAACCCTAACCCGAACCCTAACACGAACCCGAACCCGAACCCTAACCCCTAACCCTAACCGGAACCCGAACCCTAACCCGAACCGTAACCTAACCCGAACCCGAACCCTAACCCTAATCCGAACCCGAACCCGAACCCTAACCCAACCCTAACCCGAACCCTAACACTAACCCTAACCTTAACCCGATCCCTAACCCTAACCCTAACCCTAACACTAACCCGAATCCTAACTCTAACCCGAACCCTAACCCGAACCCTAAACCGAACCCTAACCCGAACCCTAACCCTAACCATAACCGGAACCCTAACCCTAACCCTAACCCGACCCCTAACCCGAAACCTAACACGAACCCTAACCCTAACCCTAACCCTAACCCTAACCCGAACCCTAACCCGAACCCTAACCCGAACCCTAACCCTGACCCGAACCCTAAACCTTACCCTAACCCGAACCCTAACCCTAACCCGAACCCGAACCCTAACCCTAACCCGAACCCTAACCCTAACGCTAACCGTAACCGAAAACCTAAACCTAACCCGAACCCTAACCCTAAACCTACCCCGAAACCTAACCCGAAACCTAACCCTAACCCTAACCCGAACCCTAACACTAACCCGAACCCTAACCCTAACCCGAACCCGAACCCTAATCCTAAACCTAACCCGAAACTTAACTGTAACCCGAACCCTAACCCTAACCCTAACCCTAACACTAACCCTAACCCTAACACAAACACTAAAACTAACACTAACCCGAACCCTAACCCGAACCCTAACCCTAACCCTAACCTGAACACTAACCCATAACCATAACCCGAACCCGAACCCTAACCCGAACCCTAACCCTAATCCTAACCCGAACCCTAAACCTAACCGTAACCCTAACGCTAAACCTAACTCGAACCCTAACCCTAACCCTAACTCTAACCATAAACCTAACCCTAACCCGAACCCTAAACCTAACCCGAACCCTAAACCGAACCCTAACCCGTACCCTAAACCTAACTCTAACCCTAACCCTAACCCGAACCCTAACCCTAACCCGAATCCTAACCCTAACCGTAACCCTCACCCTAACCCGAACCCTAACCCTAACCATAACCCTAACCCGAACCCTAACCCAAACCCGAACCCTAACCCTAACCTGAACACTAAACCTAACCCTAAACCTAACCCTAACCCGAACCCTAACCCTAACCCGAACCCTAAACCTAACCCTAACCCGAACCCTAATACAAACCCTAACCAGAACCCTAACCCTAAACCTAACCCGAACCCTAACCCGAACCCTAACCCTAACCCTAAACCGAACCCTAACCCTAACCCTAACACGAAACCTAAATCGAACCCTAACCCTAACCCTAAACCTAACCCTAACCCGAACCCTAACCCTAACCCTAACCCGAACCCTAACCCTAACCCAAACCCTACCCCGAACCCGAACCCTAACCCGAAACCTAACCCTAACCCTAACCCGAACCCTAACCCTAACCCTAACCGAACCTAACCCTAACCCTAACCCGAACCCTAACCCTAACCCGAACCCTAACCCTAACCCTAACCCTAACCCGAAACCGAACCCTAACCCGAACCCTAACCTAACCCTAATCTGAACCCTAACCCTAACCCTAACCCTAACCCGAACCGGAAACCTAACACTAACCCGAACCCTAAACCTAACCCTAACCCTAAACCGAACCCTAAACCTAACCCTAATCCTAACCCGAACCCTAACCCTAACCCTAACCCTAACCCGAACCCTAACCCGAAACCTAACCCTAAACCTAACCCAAACCCTAACCCTAAACCTAACCCTAACCCGAACCTTAACCCTAACCCTAACCCTAACCGTAACCCGAACCCTAACCCTAACCCTAAACCGAACCCTAACCCTAACCCTAACCCTAGCCCTAACACGAACCCTAAACCTAACCCCTAACCGTAACCCTAACCCTAAACCGAACCCGAACCCTAACCATAACCCTAACGCCTAACCCTAACCCTAACCCTAAACCTAACCGGAACCCTAACCCTAACCCTAACCCGAACCCTAACCCCTAACCCGAACCCGAACCCGAACCCGAACCCTAACCCTACCCCGAACCCGAACCCAAACCATTACCCTAACCCGAACCGGAACCCTAACCCGAACCCTAACCCTAACGCGAACCCGAAACCTAACCCTAAACCTAACCCTAACCCAAACCCTAACCCTAACCCTAACCCGAACCCTAACCCTAACCCGAACCCTAACCCTAACCCTAACCCTAACCCTAAACCTAACCCTAACCCGAACCCTAACCCTAACCCTAACCCTAACCGTAAACCAAACCCTAACCCTAACCCGAACCCTAACCCTAACCCTAACCCTAGCCCTAACACGAACCCTAACCCTAACCCCTAACCCTAACCCTAAACCTAAACCGAACCCGAACCCTAACCATAACCCTAACCCTAACCCTAATCCGAACACGAAACCTACCCGAACCCTAACCCTAAACCTAATCCGAACCCTAACCCTAAACCTAACCCTAACCCTAACCCGAACCCTAACCTGAACCCTAAACCTAACCGTACCCCGAACCCTAACCCTAACCCGAACCCGAACCCTAACGCTAACCCTAACCCTAACCCGAACCCTAACCCGAACCCTAACAAGAACCCAAACCCGATCCCTAACACTAACCCTATTCCGAACCCTAACCCGAACCCTAACCCTAACTCGAACCCGAACCCTAACACTAACCCTAACCCTAACCCTAACCCGAACCCTAACCCTAACCCTAACCCTTATCCCAACCCTAACCCGAACCCTAACCCGAACCCGAACCCGAACCCTAACCCCTAACCCTAACCGGAACCCGAACCCTAACCCGAACCGTAACGCTAACCCTAACCCTAACCCGAACCTAACCTTAACCCGAACCCGAACCCTAACCCTAACCCGAACCCTAACCCTAACCCTAACCCTAACCCGAAACCGAACCCTAACCCGAACCCTAACCTAACCCTAATCTGAACCCTAACCCTAACCCTAACCCTAACCCGAACCCGAAACCTAACACTAACCCGAACCCTAAACCTAACCCTAACCCTAAACCGAACCCTAACCCTAACCCTAATCCTAACCCGAACCCTAACCCTAACCCTAACCCTAACCCGAACCCTAACCCGAAACCTAAACCTAAACCTAACCCAAACCCTAACCCTAAACCTAACCCTAACCCGAACCTTAACCCTAACCCTAACCCTAACCGTAACCCGAACCCTAACCCTAACCCTAAACCGAACCCTAACCCTAACCCTAACCCAAGCCCTAACACGAACCCTAAACCTAACCCCTAACCGTAACCCTAACCCTAAACCGAACCCGAACCCTAACCATAACCCTAACGCCTAACCCTAACCCTAACCCTAAACCTAACCCGAACCCTAACCCTAACCCTAATCCGAACCCGAAACCTACCCGAACCCTAACCCTAAACCTAATCCGAACCCTAACCCTAAACCTAACCCTAACCCTAACCCGAACCCGAACCCTAAACCTAACCCTAACCCGAACCCTAACCCCTAACCCGAACCCGAACCCGAACCCGAACCCTAACCCTACCCCGAACCCGAACCCAAACCATTACCCTAACCCTAACCGGAACCCTAACCCGAACCCTAACCCTAACGCGAACCCGAACCCTAACCCTAAACCTAACCCTAACCCAAACCCTAACACTAACCCTAACCCTAACCCTAACCCCTAACCCGAACCCGAACCCTAACCCTAACTAGAACCCTAACACTAACCCGAACACTAACCCTAACCCTAACCCTAACCCTAACCCGAAATCTAACCCTAAACCTAACCCTAACCCTAAACCTAAACCTAACCCTAACCCGAACCCTAACCCGAACCCTAACCCGAAGCCTACCCCTAACCCTAACCCTAACCCTAAACCTAACCCGAACCCTAACCATAACCCGAACCCTAAACCGAACCCTAACCCGAACCCTAACCCGAACTCTAACCCGAAACCTAACCCTAACCCTATTCCGAACCCTAACCCAAACACTCACCCTAACCCTAACCCTAACCCTAATCCCAACCCTAAACCGAACCCTAAACCGAACCCTAACCCGAACCCTAACCACTAACCCTAACCGGAACCCGAACCCTAACCCGAACCCTAACCCTAACCCGAACCCGAACCCAAACACTAACCCAAACCCGAACCCGAACCCTAACCCTAACCCTAAACCGAATCCTAACACTAACCCTAACCCTAAACCGAACCCTATCCCTAACCCTAACCCTAACCCTAACCCGAATCCTAACTCTAAACCGAACCCTAACCCGACACCTAACCCTAACCCTAACCCTAACCCGAACCCGAACCCTAACCCGAACCCGAACCCTAACCCTTCCCGAACCCTAACCCGAACCCTAACCCGAACCCTAACCCGAACCCTAACCCGAAACCTAACCCTAACCCTATTCCGAACCCTAACCCGAACCCTAACCCTAACCCGAACCCGAACCCTAACCCTAACCCTAACCCTAACCTTAAACCGAACCCTAACACGAACCCTAACCCTAACCCGAACCCGAACCCTAACCCTAACCCTAACCCTAACCCTAACCCGAACCCTAACCCTAACTCGAACCCTAACCCTAACCCTAACCCGAACCCTAACCCTAACCCTAACCCGAACCCTAACCCTAAACCTAATCCTAACCCTAACCCTAACCCTAACCCTAACCCGAACCCTAACCCGAACCCTAACCCGAAACCTAACCCTAAACTTCACCCGAAACCGAACCCTAAACCGAACCCTAACCCGAACCCTAACCCGAACCCGAACCCTATCCCTTCCCGAACCCTAACCCGAACCCTAACCCGAACCCCAACCCTAACCCTAACCCGAACCCGAAACCTAAACATAACCCTAACCCGAACCCTAAACCTAACCCGAAACCTAACCCTAACCCGAACCCTAACCCGAACCCTAACCCTAACCCGAACCCGAACCCGAACCCTAACACGAACCCTAACCCTAACCCTAACCCTAACCCAAAACCTAAACCTAACACGAACCCTAACCCTAACCCTAACCCGAAACCTAACCCTAACCCGAACCCTAACCCTAACCCTAACCCGAACCCTAACCGTAACCCGAACCCGAACCCTAAACCTAACCCTAACCCTAACCCTAACCCGAACCCTAAAACTAACCCTAAACCGAACCCTAACCCGAACCCTAACCCTAACCTAACCTGAACACTAACCCCTAAAAGTAACCCGAACCCGAACCCTAACCCGAACCCTGACACTAACCCTAACCCTAACTCGAACCCTACACCTAACCCTAACTCTAACCCTAAACCTAACCCTAACCCGAACACTAACCCTAACGCGAACCCTAAACCGAACCCTAAACCGAACCCTAAACTTAACCCTAACCCTAACCCTAACCCGAACCCTAACACTTACCGTAACCCTAACCCTAACCCGAACCCGAACCCTGACCCTAACCCGAACCCTAACCCTAACCCGAACCCTAACCCTAACCCGAAACCTAACCCTAACCCTAAATCTAACCCTAACCCGAACCCTAACCCTAACCCGAACCCTAACCCTAACCCTAACCCTAACCCGAACCCTAACCCGAACCCTAACCCGAACCCTAACCCTAACCCTAACCCGAACCCAAACCCGAACCCTAACCCTAACCCTAACACGAACCCTAACCCTAACCCTAACCCGAACCCTAAATCGAACCCTAACATTAACCCTAACCCTAAACTTAACCCGAACCCTAACCCTAAACTTAATCCGAACCCTAAACCTAAACCTAACCTTAACCCTAACCCGAACCCTAAACCTAACCGTAACCCGAACCCTAACCCCTAACCCGAACCCGAACCCGAACCCAAACCCGAACCCTAATCCTACCCCGAACCCGAACCCAAACCATTACCCTAACCCTAACCCGAACCCTAACCCTAACCCTAACCCGAACCCTAACCCTAACCCTAACCCTAACCCGAACCCTAACCCTAAACCTAACCCTAACCCTAATCCTAACCCTAACCCCAACCCGAACCCTAACCCGAACCATAACCCGAACCCTAACCCTAAACTTCACCCGAAACCTAACCCTAAACCGAACCCTAACCGGAACCCTAACCCGAACCCGAACCCTATCCCTTCCCGAACCCTAACCCGAACCCTAACCCGAACCCCAACCCTAACCCTAATCCGAACCCGAAACCTAACCATAACCCTAACCCGAACCCTAACCCTAACCCGAAACCTAACCCTAACCCGAACCCTAACCCGAACGCTAACCCTAACCCGAACCCGAACCCGAACCCAAACACGAACCCTAACCCTAACCCTAACCCTAACCCAAAACCTAAACCTAACACGAACCCTAACCCTAAACCTAACCCGAACAATAACCCGAACCCTAACCCTAACCCTAACCCGAAACCTAACCCTAACCCGATCCCTAACTCTAACCCTAACCCGAACCCTAACCGTAACCCGAACCCGAACCCTAAACCTAACCCTAACCCTAACCCTAACCCGAACCCTAAAACTAACCCTAAACCGAACCCTAACCCGAAACCTAACCCTAACCTAACCTGAACACTAACCCCTAAACGTAACCCGAACCCGAACCCTAACCCGAACCCTAACCCTAACCCTAACCCGAACCCTGACCCTAACCCTAACCCTAACTCGAACCCTACACCTAACCCTAACTCTAACCCTAAACCTATCCCTAACCCGAACACTAACCCTAACGCGAACCCTAAACCGAACCCTAACCCGAACCCTAAACTTAAACCTAACCCTAACCCTAACCCGATCCTAACACTTACCGTAACCCTAACCCTAACCCGAACCCGAACCCTGACCCTAACCCGAACCCTAACCCTAACCCGAACACTAACCCTAACCCGAAACCTAACCCTAACCCTAAACCTAACCCTAACCCGAACCCTAACCCTAACCCGAACCCTAACCCTAAACCTAACCCTAACCCTAACCCTAACCCGAACCCTAACCCGAACCCACACCCGAACCCTAACCCTAACCCTAACCCGAACCCTAACCCTAACCCTAACCCGAAACCTAAATCGAAGCCTAACCCTAACCCTAACCCTAAACCTAACCCGAACCCTAACCCTAAACCTAATCCGAACCCTAAACCTAAACCTAACCTTAACCCTAACCCGAACCCTAAACCTAACAGTAACCCGAACACTAACCCCTAACACGAACCCGAACCCGAACCCAAACCCGAACCCTAATCCTACCCCGAACCCGAACCCAAACCATTACCCTAACCCTAACCCGAACCCTAACCCTAACCCTAACCCGAACCCGAACCCTAACCCTAACCCTTACCCTAACCCTAACCCGAACCCTAACCCTAACCCTAACACTAACCCTAACCTTAACCCCTAACCCTACCCTAAACCTAACCCGAAATCTAACCCTAAACCTAACCCTAACCCTAACCCTAACCCGAACCCGAACCCTAACGCGAACCCTAACCCGAACCCTACCCCTAACCCTAACCCTAACCCTAATCCTAACCCGAACCCTAACCCTAACCCTAACACGAACCCGAACCCTAACCCGAACCCTAAACCTAACCCTACCCCGAACCCTAACCCTAAACCGAACCCGAACCATAACCCTAACCCTAACCCTAACCCGAACCCTAACCCGAACCCTAACCCGAACCCTAACCCTAACCCTATTCCGAACCCTAACCCAAACACTAAACCTAAACCTAACCCGAACCCTAACCCTAACCCTAACCCTAACCCTAATCCCAACCCTAACCCGAACCTAAACCCGAACCCTAACATGAACCCTAAACCTAAACCTAAACCGAACCCTAACCCTAACCCTAACCGGAACCCTTACCCTAACCCTAACCCGAACCCGAACCCTAACCCTTTACCAAATCCTAACCCTAACCCGAACCCTAACACGAACCCTAACCAAAACCCTAACCCCGAACCCGAACCCTAAACCTTACCCTAACCCTAACCCGAACCCTAAACCGAAACCTAACCCGAACCCCAAACCTAACCCTAACCCTAACCCGAACCCTAACCCTAACCCTAACCCGAACCCTAAATCGAACCCTAACATTAACCCTAACCCTAAACCTAACCCGAACCCTAACCCCTAACCCGAACCCGAACCCGAACCCAAACCCGAACCCTAATCCTACCCCGAACCCGAACCCAAACCATTACCCTAACCCTAACCCGAACCCTAACCCTAACCCTAACCCGAACCCTAACACTAACCCTAACCCTAACCCGAACCCTAACCCTAAACCTAACCCTAACCCTAACCCTAACCCTAACCCGAACCCTAACCCGAACCATAACCCGAACCCTAACCCTAAACTTCACCCGAACCCTAACCCTAAACCGAACCCTAACCCGAACCCTAACCCGAACCCGAACCCTATCCCTTCCCGAACCCTAACCCGAACCCTAACCCGAACCCCAACCCTAACCCTAAACCGAACCCGAAACCTAACAATAACCCTAACCCGAACCCTAACCCTAACCCGAAACCTAAACCTAAACCGAACCCTAACCCGAACCCTAACCCTAACCCGAACCCGAACCCTAACACGAACCCTAACCCTAAACCTAACCCTAACCCAAAACCTAAACCTAACACGAACCCTAACCCTAAACCTAACCCGAACAATAACCCGAACCCTAACCCTAACCCTAATCCGAAACCTAACCCTAACCCGAACCCTAACCCTAACCCTAACCCGAACCCTAACCGTAACCCGAACCCGAACCCTAAACCTAACCCTAACCCTAACCCTAACCCGAACCCTAAAACTAACCCTAAACCGAACCCTAACCCGAAACCTAACCCTAACCTAACCTGAACACTAACCCCTAAATGTAACCCGAACCCGAACCCTGACCCGAACCCTAACCCTAACCCTAACCCGAACCCTGACCCTAACCCTAACCCTAACTCGAACCCTACACCTAACCCTAACTCTAACCCTAAACCTATCCCTAACCCGAACACTAACCCTAACGCGAACCCTAAACCGAACCCTAACCCGAACCCTAACACTTACTGTAACCCTAACCCTAACCCGAACCCGAACCCTGACCCTAACCCGAACCCTAACCCTAACCCGAACCCTAACCCTAACCCGAAACCTAACCCTAACCCTAAACCTAACCCTAACCCGAACCCTAACCCTAACCCGAACCCTAACCCTAACCCTAACCCTAACCCTAACCCGAACCCTAACCCGAACCCTAACCCAAATCCTAACCCTAACCCTAACCCGAACCCAAACCCGAACCCTAACCCTAACCCTAACCCGAACCCTAACCCTAACCCGAACCCTAAATCGAACCCTAACCCTAAACCTAACCCTAAACCTAACCAGAACCCTAACCCTAAACCTAATCCGAACCCTAAACCTAAACCTAACCTTAACCCTAACCCGAACCCTAAACCTAACCGTAACCCGAACACTAACCCCTAACCCGAACCCGAACCCGAACCCAAACCCGAACCCTAATCCTACCCCGAACCCGAACCCAAACCATTACCCTAACCCTAACCCGAACCCTAACCCTAACCCTAACCCGAACCCGAACCCTAACCCTAACCCTTACCCTAACCCTAACCCGAACCCTAACCCTAACCCTAACCCTAACCCTAACCTTAACCCCTAACCCTAACCCTAACCCTAACCCGAAATCTAACCCTAAACCTAACCCTAACCCTAACCCGAACCCGAACCCGAACCCTAACGCGAACCCTAACCCGAACCCTACCCCTAACCCTAACCCTAACCCTAATCCTAACCCGAAACCTAACCCTAACCCTTACACGAACCCGAACCCTAACCCGAACCCTAAACCTAACCCTACCCCGAACCCTAACCCTAAACCGAACCCGAACCATAACCCTAACCCTAACCCTAACCCGAACCCTAACCCGAACCCTAACCCGAACCCTAACCCAAACCCTAACCCGAACCCTAACCCTAACCCTATTCCGAAACCTAACCCAAACACTAAACCTAAACCTAACCCGAACCCTAAACCTAACCCTAACCCTAAGCCTAATTCCAACCCTGACCCGAACCTAAACCCGAACCCTAACACGAAACCTAAACCTAAACCTAAACCGAACCCTAACCCTAACCCTAACCGGAACCCTTACCCTAACCCTAACCCGAACCCGAACCCTAACCCTTTACCAAATCCTAACCCTAACCCGAACCCTAACACGAACCCTAACCAAAACCCTAACCCCGAACCCGAACGCTAAAACTTACCCTAACCCTAACCAGAACTCTAAACCGAAACCTAACCCGAACCCCAAACCTAACCCTAACCCTAACCCGAAGCCTAAACCTAACCCTAAACCGAACCCTAACCCTAACCCGAAACCTAACCCTAACCGTAACCCGAACCCGAACCCTAACCTAACCCTAACCCGACCCCTAACCCGAACCCTAACACGAACCCTAAACCTAACCCTAACCCTAACCCTAAGCCGAACCCGAACCCTAACCCTAACCCGAACCCTAACCCCAACACGAACGCTAACACTAACCCTAACCCGAACCCTAACCCTAACACGAACCCGAACCCTAACCCTAACCCGAAACCTGACTCTAACCATAACCCTAACCCGAACCCTAACCCTAACCCTAACCCTAACCCGAACCTTAACACGAACCCTAACCCTAACCCTAACCCGAACCCTATGCCTTACCCTAACCCTAACCCGAACACTAACCCTAACCCGAACCCTAACCCTAACCCTAACGCTAACCCGAACCTTAACCCTAACCCTAACCTAACCCTAATCCGAACCCTAACCCTAACCCTAACACTAACCTCTAACCCTAACCCGAAACCTAACCCTAACGCTAACCCGAACCCGAACCCTAACCCCTAACCCTAACCCGAACCCGAACCCTAACCCTATTTCGAACCCTAACCCGAAACCTAACCCTAACACGAACCCGAACCCTAACACTAACCCTAACCCTAACCCTAAACCTAACCCGAACCCTAACCCTAACCCTAACCCTAAACCTAATCCCAACCCTAACCCGAACCCTAACCCGAACCCTAACACGAACCCTAACCCCTAACCCTAACCGGAACCCGAACCCTAACCCGAAACCTAACCCTAACCCGAACCCTAACCCTAACCCTAACCCGAACCCGAACCCGAACCCTAACCCTAACCCTAACCCGAACCCTAACCCTAACCCTAACCCGAACCCGAACCCTAACCCTAACCCTAACCCTAAACCGAATCCGAACCCTAACCCTAACCCTAACCCTAACCCGAATCCTAACTCTAACCCGAACCCTAACCCTAACCCGAACCCGAACCCTAACCCTAACCCGAACCCGAAACTTAACCCTAACCCTAACCCTAACCCGAACCCTAACCCGAACCCTAACCCGAACCCTAACCCGAACCCTAACCCGAACCCCAACCCTAACCCTATTCCGAACCCTAACCCGAACCCTAACCCTAACGGGAACCCGAACCCTAACACTAACCCTAACCCTAACCCTAACCTGAACCCAAACCCTAACCCATACCCTAATCCCAACCCTAACCCGAACCCTAACCCGAACCCTAACTCGAACCAAACCCCTAACCATAACCGGAACCCGAACCCTAACGCGAACCCTAACCCTAACCCGAACCCAAACCCTAACCCTAACCCGAACCTGAACACGAACCCTAACCCTAACCCTAACCAGATCACTAACCCTAACCCTAACTCTAACCCTAACCCGAACCCTAACCCTAACCCTAACCCTAACCCTGACCCTAACCCGAATCCTAACTCTAACCAGAACCCTAACCCGAACCCTAACCCGAACCCTAACCCGAACCCTAACCCTTACCCGAACACGAACCCTAACCCTAACCCGAACCCGAAAACGAACCCTAACCCTAACCCTAACCCGAACCCTAACCCTAAACCTAACCCGAACCCTAACCCGAACCCTAACCCGAACCCTAACCCTAACCCTAAACCGAACCCTAACCCTAACCCTAACCCGAACCCTAACCCGAACCCTAACCCTAACCCTAACCCGAACCCTAACCCTAACCCTAACCCGAACCCTAACTCGAACCCTAACCCAAACCCTAACCCTAACCATAACCCGAACACTAACCCTAAAACTAAACGGAACCCTAACCCTAACCCTAACCCGAACCCGAACCCTGACCCTAACCCGAACCCTAACCCTAACCCGAACCCTAACCCTAACCCGAAACCTAACCCTAACCCTAAACGTAACCCTAACCCGAACCCTAACCCTAACCCGAACCCTAACCCTAATCCTAACCCTAACCCGAACCCTAACACGTACCCTAACCCGAACCCTAACCCTAACCCTAACCCGAACCCTAACCCGAACCCTAACCCTAACCCTAACACGAACCCTAACCCCTAACCCGAACCAGAAACCAAACCCGAACCCGAACCCTAACCCGAACCCTAACCCGAACCCTAACCCAAACCCTAACCCGACCCCTAACCCTAACCCTATTCCGAACCCTAACCCAAACACTAAACCTAAACATAACCCGAACCCTAACCCTAACCCTAACCCTAACCCTAATCCCAACCCTAACCCGAACCTAAACCCGAACCCTAACACGAACCCTAACCCCTAAACCTTACCGGAACCCGAACCCTAACCCGAACCCTAAACCTAACCCGAACCGGAACCCTAACCCTAACCCGAACCCGAACCCGAAACCCGAACCCTAACCCTAACCCTAACCCGAATCCTAACCCTAACCCTAACCCGAACCTAACCCTAACCCTAACCCGAACCCTAACCCTATCCCGAACTGTAACCTAACCCTAACACTAACCCTAACCCGAACACGAAACCTAACCCTAACCCCTAACCCTAACCCGAACCCTAACCCGAACCCTACCCCTAACCCTAACCCTATCCAAACCCTAACCCGAACCCTAACCCTAAACCGAACCCGAAACCTAACACTAACCCTAACCCTAAACCTAAACCTAACCCGAACCCTAACCCTAAACCTAACCCTAACCCTAACCCTAATCCCAACCCTAACCCGAACCCTAAACCGAGCCCTAACACGAACCCTAAACCCTAACCCTAACCGGAACCCGAACCCTAACCCGAACCCTAACCCGAACCCGAATCCTAACCCTAACCCGAACCCGAACCCGAACCCTAACCCTAAACCTGACCCTAACCCGAATCCTAACTCTAACCCGAACCCTAACCCGAACCCTAACCCGAACCCTAACCCTAACCCGAACCCGAACCCGAACCCTAACCCTAACCCTAAACCGAACCCTAACCCTAACCCTAACCCGAACCCTAACCGAAACCTAACCCGAACCCTAACCCTAACCCTAAACCGAACCCTAACCCTAACCCTAACCCGAACCCTAACCCGAACCCTAACCCTAACCCTAAACCGAACCCTAAACCTAACCCTAACCCGAACCCTAACACGAACACTAACCCTAACCCTAACCCTAACCCTAACCCTAACCCTAACCCGAACCCTAACCCTAACCCTAACCGGAACCCTAACCCTAACCCTAACCCGAACCCGAACCCTAACCCTTTACCCGAATCCTAACCCTAACCCGAACCCTAACCCGAACCCTAACCAAAACCCTAACCCCGAACCCGAACCCTAAACCTTACCCTAACCCTAACCCGAACCCTAAACCGAAACCTAACACGAACCCCAACCCTAACCCTAACCCTAACCCGAACCCTAAAACTAACCCTAACCCGAACCCTAACCCTAACCCGAACCCTAACACTAACCCTAATCCGAACCCGATCCCTAACCTACCCTAACCCGACCCCTAACCCAAACCCTAATACGAACCCTAAACCTAATCCTAACCGTAACCCTAAGCCGAACCCGAACCCTAACCCTAACCCGAACCCTAACCCTAACACGAACCCTAACCCTAACCCTAACCCGAACCCTAACCCTAACACGAACCCGAACCCTAACCCTAACCCGAAACCTGACCCTAACCCTAACCCTAACCCGAACCCTAACCCTAACCCTAACCCTAACCCGAACCCTAACCTGAACCCTAACCCGAACCCTAACCCAAACCCTAACCCGAACCCTAAGCCTAACCCTATTTCGAACCCTAACCCGAAACCTAACCCTAACCCGAACCCGAACCCTAACACTAACCCTAACCCTAACCCTAAACCTAACCCGAACCCTAACCCTAACGCTAACCCTAACCCTAATCCCAACCCTAACCCGAAACCTAACCCGAACCCTAACCCTAACCCTATTCCGAACCCTAACCCGAACCCTATCCATAACGGGAACCCGAACCCTAACACTAACCCTAACCCTAACCCTAACCTGAACCCAAACCCTAATCCATACCCTAATCCCAACCCTAACCTGAACCCTAACCCGAACCCTAACTCGAACCCTAACCCCTAACCATAACCGGAACCCGAACCCTAACCCGAACCCTAACCCTAACCCGAACCCGAACCCTAAACCTAACCCGAAACCGAACACGAACCCTAACCCTAACCCTAACCCGAACACTAACCGTAACCCTAACCCTAACCCGAACCCGAACCCTAACTCTAACCATAACCCTAACCCTGACCCTAAGCCGAATCCTAACTCTAACCCGAACCCTAACACGAACCCTAACACGAACCCTAACCCGAACCCTAACCCTAACCCGAACACGAACCCTAACCCTAACCCGAACCCGAACACGAGCCCTAACCCTAACCCTAACCCGAACCCTAACCCTAAACCTAACCTGAACCCTAACCCGAACCCTAACCCGAACCCTAACCCTAACCCTAAACTGAACCCTAACCCTAACCCTAACCCGAACCCTAACCCTAACCCGAACACGAACCCTAACCCTAACCCGAACCCGAACACGAGCCCTAACCTTAACCCTAACCCGAAACCTAACCCTAAACCTAACCCGAACCCTAACCCGAACCCTAACCCGAACCCTAACCCTAAACCTAAACTGAACCCTAACCCTAACCCTAACCCGAACCCTAACCCGAACCCTAACCCTAACCCTAACCCGAACCCTAACCCTAACCCTAACCCGAACCCTAACCCGAACCCTAACCCAAACCCTAACCCTAACCCTAACCCGAACACTAACCCTAAAACTAAACGGAACCCTAACCCTAACCCTAACCCGAACCCGAAACCTAACCCTTTACCCGAATCCTAACTCTAACCCGAACCGTAACCCGAAACCTAACCCTAACCCTAACCCGAACCCTAAACCTAACCATAACCCTAACCCGAACCCTAAACCGAACCCTAACCCGAACCCCAACCCTAACCCTAACCCTAACACGAACCCTAAACCTAACCCTAACCCGAACCCTAACCCTAACCCTAACCCGAACCCTAACCCTAACCCTAACCATAACCCGAACCCTAACCCTAACCCTAACCCGACCCCTAACCCAAACACCAACACGACCCCTAAACCTAACCCTAACCCTAACCCTAAGCCGAACCCTAACCCTAACCCTAACCCAAACCCTAACCCTAACCCGAACCCTAACCCTAACCCTAACCCGAAATCTAACCCTAACCCGAACCTGAACCCTACCCCTAACCCGAAACCTGACCCTAACCCTAACCCTAACCCGAACCCTAACCCTAACCCTAACCCTAACCCGAAACTTAACACGAACCCTAACCCTAACCCTAACACGAACCCTATGCTTAACCCTAACCCTAAGCCGAACACTAACCCTAACCCGAACCCTAACCCTAACCCTAACCCTAACCCTAACCCGATCCCTAACCCTAACCCTAACCTAACCCTAATCCGAACCCTAACCCTAACCCTAACCCTATAACTAACCTCTAACCCTAACCCGAAACCTAACCCTAACCCAAACCCTAACCCAAACCCTAACCCTAACCCGAACCCTAACCCTAACACGAACCCTAACCCTAACCCGAACCTAACCCTAACCCTAAACCTAACCCGCAACCTAACCCTAACCCGAACCCGACCCCTAACCCTAACCCTAACCCTAACCCTAAACCTAACCCTAACCCGAACCCTAACCCTAACCTGAACCCGAAACCTAACCCTAACCCTAACCCTAACCCCAACCCCAACCCTAACACTAACACTAACCCTAACGCTAACCCGAACCCGAACCCTAACCCTAACCCTAAAGCTAAACCTAACCCAAACCCGAACCTTAACCCTAACCCCTAACCCGAACGCTAACCCTAACCCGAACCCTAAACTAACCCTAATCCGAACCCTAACCCTAACCCTAACCCTAACACTAACCCGAATCCTAACTCTAACCCGAACACTAACCCTAACCCGAACCCTAACCCTAACCCTAACTGGAACCCTAACCCTAACCCGAACCCGAACACTAACCCTAACCCGAAACCTGACCCTAACCCTAACCCTAACCCGAACCCTAACCCTAACCCTAACCCTAACCCGAACCTTAACACGAACCCTAACCCTGACCCTTACCCCGAACCCTAACACTAACCCTAACCCTAACCCGAACCCTAACCCTAACCCTAACCGGAACCCTAACCCTAACCCTAACACGACCCCTAACCCGATCCCTAACAGGAACCCTAAACCTAACCCTAACCCTAACCCTAAGCAGAACCCTAACCCTAACCCTAACCCGAACCCTAAACCTAACCCGAACCCTAAACCTAACCCTAGCTGGAACCCTAACCCTAAACCGAACCCGAACCCTAACCCTAACCCTAAACTAACCCGCAAGCTAACCCTAACCCGAACCCGAACCATAACACTAACCCTAACCCTAACCATAAACCTAACCCTAACCCGAACCTTAAACCTAATCTGAACCCTAACCCTAACCCTAACCCTAACCCTATCCTTAACCCCAACCCTAACACTAACACTAACCCTAACCCTAACCCGAACCCTAACCCTAACCCAAACCCTAACGCTAACCCTAACCCGAACCGGAACCCTAACACTAACCCCTAACCCGAACGCTAACCCTAACCCAAAACCTAACCTAACCCTAATCCGAACCCTAACCCTAACCCTAACCCTAACCCTAAAACTAACCCCTAACCCTAAACCTAACCCTAACCCCAACCCTAACCCTCACACTATCCCTAACCCTAACCCGAACCCTAACCCTAACCCTAACCCTATACCTAACCCGAATAAGAACCCTAACCCTAACCCCTAACCCGAACCCTAACCCTAAACCGAACCCTAACACTAACCCGAACACTAACCCTAACCCTATCATAACCCGAACCCGAACCCTAACCCTAACCCTAACCCTAACCCGAACCCGAACCCTAAACCTAACCGGACCCCTAACCCTAACCCGAACCCTAACCCTAACCCTAACCCGACCCTAACCCTAACCCTAACCTGAAACCTAACCGTAAACCGAATCCTAACCCTAACCCTAACCCTAACCCTAACCCTAACACGAACCCTAACCCTAACCCTAACCAAAACCCTAAC
>JAVLSZ010000124.1:730000-745000 GCA_032313775.1 Urocyon cinereoargenteus
ACCCTAACCCGACCCGAACCCTAACCCTAACCCTTACCCTAACCCTAACCCGAACCCTAACCCTAACCCTAACCCTAACCTTAACCCCTAACGCTAACCCTAACCCTAACCCGAAATCTAACCCTAAACCTAACCCTAACCCTAACCCTAACCCGAACCCGAACCCTAACGCGAACCCTAACCCGAACCTTACCCCTAACCCTAACCCTAACCCTAATCCTAACCCGAACCCTAACCCTAACCCTAAACCGAACCCGAACCCTAACCCGAACCCTAACCCTAACCCTACCCCGAAACCTAACCCTAAACCAAACCCGAACCATAACCCTTACCCTAACCCGAACCCTAACCCGAACCCTAACCCGAACCCTAACCCAAACCCTAACCCAACCCCTAACCCTAACCCTATTCCGAACCCTAACCCAAACACTAAACCTAAACATAACCCGAACCCTAACCCTAACCCTAAACCTAACCCTAATCCCAACCCTAACCCGAACCTAAACCCGAACCCTAACACGAACCCTAACCCCTAAACCTTACCGGAACCCGAACCCTAACCCGAACCCTAACCCTAACCCGAACCGGAACCCTAACCCTAACCCGAACCCGAACCCGAACCCTAACCCTAACCCTAACCCGAATCCTAACCCTAACCCTAACCCGAACCTAACCCTAACCCTAACCCGAACCCTAACCCTATCCCGAACTGTAAACCTAACCCTAACCCTAACCCGAACACGAAACCTAACCCTAACTCTAACCCTAACCACTAACCCTAACCCGAACCCTAACCCGAACCCTACCCCTAACCCTAACCCTATTCCGAACCCTAACCCGAACCCTAACCCTAAACCGAACCCGAAACCTAACACTAACCCTAACCCTAACCCTAAACCTAACCCGAACCCTAACCCTAACCCTAACCCTAACCCTAACCCTAATCCCAACCCTAACCCGAACCCTAAACCGAGCCCTAACACGAACCCTAAACCCTAACCCTAACCAGAACCCGAACCCTAACCCAAACCCTAACCCGAACCTGAACCCTAACCCTAACCCGAACCCGAACCCGAACCCTAACCCTAAACCTGACACTAACCCGAATCCTAACTCTAACCCGAACCCTAAACCGAACCCTAACCCGAACCCTAACCCTAACCCGAACCCGAACCCTAACCCTAACCCGAACCCGAACCCGAACCCTAACCCTAACCCTAAACCGAACCCTAACCCTAACCCTAACCCGAACCCTAAACCGAACCCTAACCCGAACCCTAACCCTAACCCTAATCCGAACCCTAACCCTAACCCTAACCCGAACCCTAACCCGAACCCTAACCCTAACCCTAAACCGAACCCTAAACCTAACCCTAACCCGAACCCTAACCCGAACCCTAACCCTAACACTAACCCTAACCCGAACCCTAACCCTAACCCTAACCCTAACCGGAACCCTAACCCTAACCCTAACCCTAACCCGAACCCGAACCCTAACCCTTTACCCGAATCCTAACCCTAACCCGAACCCTAACCCGAACCCTAACCAAAACCCTAACCCCGAACCCGAACCCTAAACCTTACCCTAACCCTAACCCGAACCCTAAACCGAAACCTAACACGAACCCCAACCCTAACCCTAACCCTATCCCGAACCCTAAACCTAACCCTAACACGAACCCTAACCCTAACCCGAACCCTAACCCTAACCCTAACCCGAACCCAACCCTAAACTACCCTAACCCGACCCCTAACCCGAACCCTAACACGAACCCTAAACCTAACCCTAACCGTAACCCTAAGCCGAACCCGAACCCTAACACTAACCCGAACCCTAAACCTAACACGAACCCTAACCCTAACCCTAACCCGAACCCTAACCCTAACACGAACCCGAACCCTAACCCTAAACCGAAACCTGACCCTAACCCTAACCCTAACCCGAACCCTAACCCTAACCCTAACCCTAACCCTAACCCTAACCCGAACCTTAACACGAACCCTAACCCTAACCCTAACCCGAACCCTATGCCTTACCCTAACCCTAACTCGAACACTAACCCTAACCCGAACCCTAACCCTAACCCTAACCCTAACCCTAACCCTAACCCGAACCCTAACCCTAACCCTAACATAACCCTAATCCGAACCCTAACGCTAACCCTAACCCTAACACTAACCTCTAACCCTAACCCGAAACCTAACCCTAACCCTAACCCGAACCCGAACCCTAACCCCTAACCCTAACCCGAACCCGAACCCTAACCCAAACCCTAACCCTAACCCTAACCCGAACCCTAACCCTAACTCGAACCCTAACCCTAAGCCGAACCCGAACCCTAACCCTAACCCTAAACCTAACCCGCAACCTAACCCTAAACCGAACCCGAACCCTAACACTAACCCTAACCCTAACCCTAAACAAAACCCTAACCCTAACCTGAAATCTAACCCTAAACCTAACCCTAACACGAACCCTAACCCGAAACTGAACCCTAACCCGAACCCTAACCCGAACCCTACCCCTAAACCTAACCCTAACCCTAACCCTAACCCGAACCTTAACCCTAACCCTAACCCTAACCCGAACCCTAACCTGAACCCTAACCCGAACCCAAACCCAAACCCTAACCCGAACCCTAACCCTAACCCTATTTCGAACCCTAACCCGAAACCTAACCATAACCCGAACCCGAACCCTAACACTAACCCTAACCCTAACCCTAAACCTAACCCGAACCCTAACCCTAACCCTAACCCTAACCCTAATCCCAACCCTAACCCGAACCCTAACCCGAACCCTAACCCTAACACTATTCCGAACCCTAACCCGAACCCTATCCATAACGGGAACCCGAACCCTAACACTAACCCTAAACCTAACCCTAACCTGAACCCAAACCCTAACCCATACCCTAATCCCAACCCTAACCTGAACCCTAACCCGAACCCTAACTCGAACCCTAACCCCTAACCATAACCGGAACCCGAACCCTAACCCGAACCCTAACCCTAACCCGAACCGGAACCCTAACCCTAACCCGAACCCGAACACGAACCCTAACCCTAACCCTAACCCGAACACTAACCCTAACCCTAACCCTAACCCGAACCCGAACCCTAACCCTAACCCTAACCCTAACCCTGACCCTAAGCCGAATCCTAACTCTAACCCGAACCCTAACCCGAACCCTAACCCGAACCCTAACCCGAACCCTAACCCTAACCCGAACACGAACCCTAAACCTAACCCGAACCCGAACACGAGCCCTAACCCTAACCCTAACCCGAACCCTAACCCTAAACCTAACCCGAACCCTAACCCGAACCCTAACCCGAAACCTAACCCTAACCCTAAACTGAACCCTAAACCTAACCCTAACCCGAACCCTAACCCTAACCCGAACACGAACCCTAACCCTAACCCGAACCCGAACACGAGCCCTAACCTTAACCCTAACCCGAACCCTAACCCTAAACCTAACCCGAACCCTAACCCGAACCCTAACCCGAACCCTAACCCTAACCCTAAACTGAACCCTAACCCTAACCCTAACCCGAACCCTAACCCGAACCCTAACCCTAACCCTAACCCGAACCCTAACCCTAACCCTAACCCAAACCCTAACCCGAACCCTAACCCAAACCCTAACCCTAACCCTAACCCGAACACTAACCCTAAAACTAAACGGAACCCTAACCCTAACCCTAACCCTAACCCGAACCCTAAACCTAACAATAACCCTAACCCGAACCCTAAACCGAACCCTAACCCGAACCCCAACCCTAACCCTAACCCTAACTCGAACCCTAAACCTAACCCTAACCCGAACCCTAACCCTAACCCGAACCCTAACCCTAACCCTAACCATAACCCGAACCCTAACCCTAACCCTAACCCGACCCCTAACCCGAACACCAACACGAACCCTAAACCTAACCCTAACCCTAACCCTAAGCCGAACCCTAACCCTAACCCTAACCCGAAACCTAACCTTAACCCGAACCCTAACCCTAACCCTAACCCGAAACCTAACCCTAACCCGAACCCGAACCCTACCCCTAACCCGAAAACTGACCCTAACCCTAACCCTAACCCGAACCCTAACCCTAACCCTAACCCTAACCCTAACCCGAAACTTAACACGAACCCTAACCCTAACCCTAACACGAACCCTATGCCTAACCCTAACCCTAAGCCGAACACTAAACATAACCCGAACCCTAACCCTAACCCTAACCCTAACCCGATCCCTAACCCTAACCCTAACCTAACCCTAATCCGAACCCTAACCCTAACCCTAACCCTAACACTAACCTCTAACCCTAACCCGAAACCTAACCCTAAACCTAACCCGAACCCGAACCCTAACCCCTAACCCTAACCCGAACCCAAACCCTAACCCAAACCCTAACCCTAACCCGAACCCTAACCCTAACACGAACCCTAACCCTAACCCGAACCTAACCCTAACCCTAAACCTAACCCGCAACCTAACCCTAACCCGAACCGGAACCCTAAACCTAACCCTAACCCTAACCCTAAACCTAACCCTAACCCGAACCCTAACCCTAACCTGAACACGAAACCTAACCCTAACCCTAACCCTAACCCCAACCCCAACGCTAACACTAACACTAACCCTAACCCTAACCCGAACCCTAACCCTAACCCTAACCCTAACGCTAAACCTAACACAAACCCGAACCCTAACCCTAACCCCTAACCCGAACGCTAACCCTAACCCGAACCCTAAACTAACCCTAATCCGAACCCTAACCCTAACCCTAACCCTAACACTAACCCGAATCCTAACTCTAACCCGAACCCTAACCCTAACCCGAACCCGAACCCTAACCCTAAACCGAACCCGTAAATTAACCCTAACCCTAACCCTAACCCGAACCCTAACCCGAACCCTAACCCGAACCCTAACCCGAACCCTAACCCTAACCCTAATCCCAACACTAACCCGAACCTAAACCCGAACCCTAACACGAACCCTAACCCCTAAACCTTACCGGAACCCGAACCCTAACCCGAACCCTAACCCTAACCCGAACCGGAACCCTAACCCTAACCCGAACCCGAACCCGAACCCGAACCCTAACCCTAACCCTAACCCGAATCCTAACCCTAACCCTAACCCGAACCTAACCCTAACCCTAACCCGAACCCTAACCCTATCCCGAACTGTAACCTAACCCTAACACTAACCCTAACCCGAACACGAAACCTAACCCTAACCCCTAACCCTAACCCGAACCCTAACCCGAACCCTACCCCTAACCCTAACCCTATCCAAACCCTAACCCGAACCCTAACCCTAAACCGAACCCGAAACCTAACACTAACCCTAACCCTAAACCTAAACCTAACCCGAACCCTAAACCTAACCCTAACCCTAACCCTAACCCTAATCCCAACCCTAACCCGAACCCTAAACCGAGCCCTAACACGAACCCTAAACCCTAACCCTAACCGGAACCCGAACCCTAACCCGAACCCTACCCCGAACCCGAATCCTAACCCTAACCCGAACCCGAACCCGAACCCTAACCCTAAACCTGACCCTAACCCGAATCCTAACTCTATCCCGAACCCTAACCCGAACCCTAACCCGAACCCTAACCCTAACCCGAACCCGACCCGAACCCTAACCCTAACCCTAACCCGAACCCTAACCCTAACCCGAACCCTAACCGAACCCTAACCCGAACCCTAACCCTAACCCTAAACCGAACCCTAACCCTAACCCTAACCGAACCCTAACCCGAACCCTAACCCTAACCCTAAACCGAACCCTAAACCTAACCCTAACCCGAACCCTAACACGAACACTAACCCTAACCCTAACCCTAACCCTAACCCTAACCCTAACCCGAACCCTAACCCTAACCCTAACCGGAACCCTAACCCTAACCCTAACCCGAACCCGAACCCTAACCCTTTACCCGAATCCTAACCCTAACCCGAACACTAACCCGAACCCTAACCAAAACCCTAACCCCGAACCCGAACCCTAAACCTTACCCTAACCCTAACCCGAACCCTAAACCGAAACCTAACACGAACCCCAACCCTAACCCTAACCCTAACCCGAACCCTAAAACTAACCCTAACCCGAACCCTAACCCTAACCCGAACCCTAACCCTAACCCTAATCCGAACCCGATCCCTAACCTACCCTAACCCGACCCCTAACCCAAACCCTAATACGAACCCTAAACCTAATCCTAACCGTAACCCTAAGCCGAACCCGAACCCTAACCCTAACCCGAACCCTAACCCTAACACGAACCCTAACCCTAACCCTAACCCGAACCCTAACCCTAACACGAACCCGAACCCTAACCCTAACCCGAAACCTGACCCTAACCCTAACCCTAACCCGAACCCTAACCCTAACCCTAAACCTAACACTAAACCTAACCCGAACCTTAACACGAACCCTAACCCTAACCCTAACCCGAACCCTATGCCTTACCCTAACCCTAACTCGAACACTAACCCTAACCCGAACCCTAACCCTAAACCTAACCCTAACCCTAACCCGAACCCTAACCCTAACCCTAACATAACCCTAATCCGAACCCTAACGCTAACCCTAACCCTAACACTAACCTCTAACCCTAACCCGAAACCTAACCCTAACCCTAACCCGAACCCGAACCCTAACCCCTAACCCTAACCCGAACCCGAACCCTAACCCAAACCCTAACCCTAACCCTAACCCGAACCCTAAACCTAACCGTAACCCTAACCCTAACCCGAACCCGAACCCTGACCCTAACCCGAACCCTAACCCTAACTCGAACCCTAACCCTAAGCCGAACCCGAACCCTAACCCTAACCCTAAACCTAACCCGCAACCTAACCCTAAACCGAACCCGAACCCTAACACTAACCCTAACCCTAACCCTAAACAAAACCCTAACCCTAACCTGAAATCTAACCCTAAACCTAACCCTAACCCGAACCCTATCCCGAAACTGAACCCTAACCCGAACCCTAACCCGAACCCTACCCCTAAACCTAACCCTAACCCTAACCCTAACCCGAACCTTAACCCTAACCCTAACCCGAACCCGAACCCTAACCCGAACCCTAACCCTAACACTATACCGAACCCTAACCCTAAACCGAACACGAACCCTAACCCTAACCCTAACCCGAACCCTAACCTGAACCCTAACCCAAACCCTAACACAAACCCTAACCCGAACCCTAACCCTAACCCTATTTCGAACCCTAACCCGAAACCTAACCCTAACCCGAACCCGAACCCTAACACTAACCCTAACCCTAACCCTAAACCTAACCCGAACCCTAACCCTAACCCTAACCCTAACCCTAATCCCAACCCTAACCCGAACTCTAACCCGAACCCTAACCCTAACCCTATTCCGAACCCTAACCCGAACCCTATCCATAACGGGAACCCGAACCCTAACACTAACCCTAACCCTAACCCTAACCTGAACCCAAACCCTAATCCATACCCTAATCCCAACCCTAACCTGAACCCTAACCCGAACCCTAACTCGAACCCTAACCCCTAACCATAACCGGAACCCGAACCCTAACCCGAACCCTAACCCTAACCCGAACCCGAACCCTAAACCTAACCCGAACCCGAACACGAACCCTAACCCTAACCCTAACCCAAACACTAACCGTAAACCTAACCCTAACCCGAACCCGAACCCTAACTCTAACCATAACCCTAACCCTGACCCTAAGCCGAATCCTAACTCTAACCCGAACCCTAACACGAACCCTAACACGAACCCTAAAACGAACCCTAACCCTAACCCGAACACGAACCCTAACCCTAACCCGAACCCGAACACGAGCCCTAACCCTAACCCTAACCCGAACCCTAACCCTAAACCTAACCTGAACCCTAACCCGAACCCTAACCCGAACCCTAACCCTAACCCTAAACTGAACCCTAACCCTAACCCTAACCCGAACCCTAACCCTAACCCGAACACGAACCCTAACCCTAACCCGAACCCGAACACGAGCCCTAACCTTAACCCTAACCCGAAACCTAACCCTAAGCCTAACCCGAACCCTAACACGAACCCTAACCCGAACCCTAACCCTAAACCTAAACTGAACCCTAACCCTAACCCTAACCCGAACCCTAACCCGAACCCTAACCCTAACCCTAACCCGAACCCTAACCCTAACCCTAACCCTAACCCGAACCCTAACCCGAACCCTAACCCAAACCCTAACCCTAACCCTAGCACGAACCCTAACCCTAACACTAAACCGAACCCTAACCCTAACCCGAACCCTAACCCTAACCCTAACCCTAACCCGAACCCGAAACCTACCCCGAACCCGAACCCTAACCCTTCCCGAACCCTAACCCGAACCCTAACCCGAACCCTAACCCGAACCCTAACCCGAAACCTAACCCTAACCCTATTCCGAACCCTAACCCGAACCCTAACCCTATCCCGAACCCGAACCCTAACCTTAACCCTAACCCTAACCCTAAACCGAACCCTAACCCGAACCCGAACCCTAACCCTAACCCGAAACCTAACCCTAACCCTAACCCTAACCCGAACCCGAACCCTAACCCTAACTCGAACCCTAACCCTAACCCTAACCCGAACACTAACCCTAACCCTAACCCGAACCGGAACCCTAACCCTAAACCTAACCCTAACCCTAACCCTAACCCAAACCCTAACCCTAACCCGAACCTTAACCCGAACCCTAACCCGAACCCTAACCCTAATCTTCACAATAACCCTAACCGTAAACCGAACCCTAACCCGAACCCTAACCCGAACCCGAACCCTAACCCTTCCTGAACCCTAACCCGAACCCTAACCCGAACCCCAACCATAACCCTAACCCGAACCCGAACCCTAACCCTAACCCTAACCCGAACCCTAACCCTTACCCGAAACCTAACCCTAACCCTAACCCTAACCCGAACCCTAACACTTACCCGAACCCGAACCCGAACCCTAACACGAACCCTAACCCTAACCCTAACCCTAACCCAAAACCTAAACCTAACACGAACCCTAACCCTAAACCTAACCCGAACCCTAACCCGAACCCTAACCCTAACCCTAACCCGAAACCTAACCTTAACCCGAACCCTAACCCTAACCCTAAACAGAACCCTAACCCTAACCCTAACCCGAACCCTAACCGTAACCCGAACCCGAAACCTAAACCTAACCCTAACCCTAACCCTAACCCTAACCCGAACCATAAAACTAACCCTAAACCGAACCCTAACCCGAACCGTAACCCTAACCTAACCTGAACACTAACCCCTAACCCTAACCCGAACCCGAACCCTAACCCGAACCCTAACCCTAACCCTAACACGAACCCTGACCCTAACCCTAAACCTAACTCGAAACCTACACCTAACCCTAACTCTAACCCTAAACCTAACCCTAACCCGAACACTAACCCTAACGCGAACCCTAAACCGAACCCTAACCCGAACCCTAAACCTAAACCTAACCCTAAACCTAACCCGAACCCTAAACCTAACCCGAACCCTAAAACTAACCGTAACCCTAACCCTAACCCGAACCCGAACCCTGACCCTAACCCGAACCCTAACCCTAACCCGAACCCTAACCCTAACCCGAAACCTAACCCTAACCCTAAACGTAACCCTAACCCGAACCCTAACCCTAACCCGAACCCTAACCCTAACCCTAATCCTAACCCTAACCCGAACCCTAACCCGTACCCTAACCCGAACCCTAACCCGAACCCTAACCCTAACCCTAACCCGAACCCTAACCCTAACCCTAACCCGAACCCTAAATCGAACCCTAACCCTAACCCTAACCCTAACCCTAACCCGAACCCTAACACTAAACCTAATCCGAACCCTAAACCTAAACCTAACCTTAACCCTAACCCCAACCCTAAACCTAACCCTAACCCGAACCCTAACGCCTAACCCGAACCCGAAACCGAACCCGAACCCGAACCCTAACCCTACCCCGAACCCGAACCCAAACCATTACCCTAACCCTAACCCGAACCCTAACCCTAACCCTAACCCGACCCGAACCCTAACCCTAACCCTTACCCTAACCCTAACCCGAACCCTAACCCTAACCCTAACCCTAACCTTAACCCCTAACGCTAACCCTAACCCTAACCCGAAATCTAACCCTAAACCTAACCCTAACCCTAACCCTAACCCGAACCCGAACCCTAACGCGAACCCTAACCCGAACCTTACCCCTAACCCTAACCCTAACCCTAATCCTAACCCGAACCCTAACCCTAACCCTAAACCGAACCCGAACCCTAACCCGAACCCTAACCCTAACCCTACCCCGAAACCTAACCCTAAACCAAACCCGAACCATAACCCTTACCCTAACCCGAACCCTAACCCGAACCCTAACCCGAACCCTAACCCAAACCCTAACCCAACCCCTAACCCTAACCCTATTCCGAACCCTAACCCAAACACTAAACCTAAACATAACCCGAACCCTAACCCTAACCCTAAACCTAACCCTAATCCCAACCCTAACCCGAACCTAAACCCGAACCCTAACACGAACCCTAACCCCTAAACCTTACCGGAACCCGAACCCTAACCCGAACCCTAACCCTAACCCGAACCGGAACCCTAACCCTAACCCGAACCCGAACCCGAACCCTAACCCTAACCCTAACCCGAATCCTAACCCTAACCCTAACCCGAACCTAACCCTAACCCTAACCCGAACCCTAACCCTATCCCGAACTGTAAACCTAACCCTAACCCTAACCCGAACACGAAACCTAACCCTAACTCTAACCGTAACCACTAACCCTAACCCGAACCCTAACCCGAACCCTACCCCTAACCCTAACCCTATTCCGAACCCTAACCCGAACCCTAACCCTAAACCGAACCCGAAACCTAACACTAACCCTAACCCTAACCCTAAACCTAACCCGAACCCTAACCCTAACCCTAACCCTAACCCTAACCCTAATCCCAACCCTAACCCGAACCCTAAACCGAGCCCTAACACGAACCCTAAACCCTAACCCTAACCAGAACCCGAACCCTAACCCAAACCCTAACCCGAACCCGAACCCTAACCCTAACCCGAACCCGAAACCGAACCCTAACCCTAAACCTGACACTAACCCGAATCCTAACTCTAACCCGAACCCTAAACCGAACCCTAACCCGAACCCTAACCCTAACCCGAACCCGAACCCTAACCCTAACCCGAACCCGAACCCGAACCCTAACCCTAACCCTAAACCGAACCCTAACCCTAACCCTAACCCGAACCCTAAACCGAACCCTAACCCGAACCCTAACCCTAACCCTAATCCGAACCCTAACCCTAACCCTAACCCGAACCCTAACCGGAACCCTAACCCTAACCCTAAACCGAACCCTAAACCTAACCCTAACCCGAACCCTAACCCGAACCCTAACCCTAACACTAACCCTAACCCGAACCCTAACCCTAACCCTAACCCTAACCGGAACCCTAACCCTAACCCTAACCCTAACCCGAACCCGAACCCTAACCCTTTACCCGAATCCTAACCCTAACCCGAACCCTAACCCGAACCCTAACCAAAACCCTAACCCCGAACCCGAACCCTAAACCTTACCCTAACCCTAACCCGAACCCTAAACCGAAACCTAACACGAACCCCAACCCTAACCCTAACCCTATCCCGAACCCTAAACCTAACCCTAACACGAACCCTAACCCTAACCCGAACCCTAACCCTAACCCTAACCCGAACCCAACCCTAACCTACCCTAACCCGACCCCTAACCCGAACCCTAACACGAACCCTAAACCTAACCCTAACCGTAACCCTAAGCCGAACCCGAACCCTAACACTAACCCGAACCCTAAACCTAACACGAACCCTAACCCTAACCCTAACCCGAACCCTAACCCAAACACGAACCCGAACCCTAACCCTAAACCGAAACCTGACCCTAACCCTAACCCTAACCCGAACCCTAACCCTAACCCTAACCCTAACCCTAACCCTAACCCTAACCCGAACCTTAACACGAACCCTAACCCTAACCCTAACCCGAACCCTATGCCTTACCCTAACCCTAACTCGAACACTAACCCTAACCCGAACCCTAACCCTAACCCTAACCCTAACCCTAACCCTAACCCGAACCCTAACCCTAACCCTAACATAACCCTAATCCGAACCCTAACGCTAACCCTAACCCTAACACTAACCTCTAACCCTAACCCGAAACCTAACCCTAACCCTAACCCGAACCCGAACCCTAACCCCTAACCCTAACCCGAACCCGAACCCTAACCCAAACCCTAACCCTAACCCTAACCCGAACCCTAACCCTAACTCGAACCCTAACCCTAAGCCGAACCCGAACCCTAACCCTAACCCTAAACCTAACCCGCAACCTAACCCTAAACCGAACCCGAAACCTAACACTAACCCTAACCCTAACCCTAAACAAAACCCTAACCCTAACCTGAAATCTAACCCTAAACCTAACCCTAACACGAACCCTAACCCGAAACTGAACCCTAACCCGAACCCTAACCCGAACCCTACCCCTAAACCTAACCCTAACCCTAACCCTAACCCGAACCTTAACCCTAACCCTAACCCGAACCCGAACCCTAACCCGAACCCTAACCCTAACCCTACCCCGAACCCTAACCCTAAACCGAACCCGAACCCTAACCCTAACCCTAACCCGAACCCTAACCTGAACCCTAACCCGAACCCAAACCCAAACCCTAACCCGAACCCTAACCCTAACCCTATTTCGAACCCTAACCCGACCCTAACCATAACCCGAACCCGAACCCTAACACTAACCCTAACCCTAACCCTAAACCTAACCCGAACCCTAACCCTAACCCTAACCCTAACCCTAATCCCAACCCTAACCCGAACCCTAACCCGAACCCTAACCCTAACACTATTCCGAACCCTAACCCGAACCCTATCCATAACGGGAACCCGAACCCTAACACTAACCCTAAACCTAACCCTAACCTGAACCCAAACCCTAACCCATACCCTAATCCCAACCCTAACCTGAACCCTAACCCGAACCCTAACTCGAACCCTAACCCCTAACCATAAGCGGAACCCGAACCCTAACCCGAACCCTAACCCTAACCCGAACCGGAACCCTAACCCTAACCCGAACCCGAACACGAACCCTAACCCTAACCCTAACCCGAACACTAACCCTAACCCTAACCCTAACCCGAACCCGAACCCTAACCCTAACCCTAACCCTAACCCTGACCCTAAGCCGAATCCTAACTCTAACCCGAACCCTAACCCGAACCCTAACCCGAACCCTAACCCGAACCCTAACCCTAACCCGAACACGAACCCTAAACCTAACCCGAACCCGAACACGAGCCCTAACCCTAACCCTAACCCGAACCCTAACCCTAAACCTAACCCGAACCCTAACCCGAACCCTAACCCGAAACCTAACCCTAACCCTAAACTGAATCCTAAACCTAACCCTAACCCGAACCCTAACCCTAACCCGAACACGAACCCTAACCCTAACCCGAACCCGAACACGAGCCCTAACCTTAACCCTAACCCGAACCCTAACCCTAAACCTAACCCGAACCCTAACCCGAACCCTAACCCGAACCCTAACCCTAACCCTAAACTGAACCCTAACCCTAACCCTAACCCGAACCCTAACCCGAACCCTAACCCTAACCCTAACCCGAACCCTAACCCTAACCCTAACCCAAACCCTAACCCGAACCCTAACCCAAACCCTAACCCTAACCCTAACCCGAACACTAACCCTAAAACTAAACGGAACCCTAACCCTAACCCTAACCCTAACCCGAACCCTAAACCTAACAATAACCCTAACCCGAACCCTAAACCGAACCCTAACCCGAACCCCAACCCTAACCCTAACCCTAACTCGAACCCTAAACCTAACCCTAACCCGAACCCTAACCCTAACCCGAACCCTAACCCTAACCCTAACCATAACCCGAACCCTAACCCTAACCCTAACCCGACCCCTAACCCGAACACCAACACGAACCCTAAACCTAACCCTAACCCTAACCCTAAGCCGAACCCTAACCCTAACCCTAACCCGAAACCTAACCTTAACCCGAACCCTAACCCTAAACCTAACCCGAAACCTAACCCTAACCCGAACCCGAACCCTACCCCTAACCCGAAAACTGACCCTAACCCTAACCCTAACCCGAACCCTAACCCTAACCCTAACCCTAACCCGAAACTTAACACGAACCCTAACCCTAACCCTAACACGAACCCTATGCCTAACCCTAACCCTAAGCCGAACACTAAACATAACCCGAACCCTAACCCTAACCCTAACCCTAACCCGATCCCTAACCCTAACCCTAACCTAACCCTAATCCGAACCCTAACCCTAACCCTAACCCTAACACTAACCTCTAACCCTAACCCGAAACCTAACCCTAAACCTAACCCGAACCCGAACCCTAACCCCTAACCCTAACCCGAACCCAAACCCTAACCCAAACCCTAACCCTAACCCGAACCCTAACCCTAACACGAACCCTAACCCTAACCCGAACCTAACCCTAACCCTAAACCTAACCCGCAACCTAACCCTAACCCGAACCGGAACCCTAAACCTAACCCTAACCCTAACCCTAAACCTAACCCTAACCCGAACCCTAACCCTAACCTGAACACGAAACCTAACCCTAACCCTAACCCTAACCCCAACCCCAACGCTAACACTAACACTAACCCTAACCCTAACCCGAACCCTAACCCTAACCCTAACCCTAAAGCTAAACCTAACACAAACCCGAACCCTAACCCTAACCCCTAACCCGAACGCTAACCCTAACCCGAACCCTAAACTAACCCTAATCCGAACCCTAACCCTAACCCTAACCCTAACACTAACCCGAATCCTAACTCTAACCCGAACCCTAACCCTAACCCGAACCCGAACCCTAACC
>JAVLSZ010000124.1:752500-760000 GCA_032313775.1 Urocyon cinereoargenteus
CCTAACCCTAACTCGAACCCTAACCCTAAGCCGAACCCGAACCCTAACCCTAACCCTAAACCTAACCCGCAACTTAACCCTAAACCGAACCCGAACCCTAACACTAACCCTAACCCTAACCCTAAACAAAACCCTAACCCTAACCTGAAATCTAACCCTAAACCTAACCCTAACACGAACCCTAACCCGAAACTGAACCCTAACCCGAACCCTAACCCGAACCCTACCCCTAAACCTAACCCTAACCCTAACCCTAACCCGAACCTTAACCCTAACCCTAACCCGAACCCGAACCCTAACCCGAACCCTAACCCTAACCCTACCCCGAACCCTAACCCTAAACCGAACCCGAACCCTAACCCTAACCCTAACCCGAACCCTAACCTGAACCCTAACCCGAACCCAAACCCAAACCCTAACCCGAACCCTAACCCTAACCCTATTTCGAACCCTAACCCGAAACCTAACCATAACCCGAACCCGAACCCTAACACTAACCCTAACCCTAACCCTAAACCTAACCCGAACCCTAACCCTAACCCTAACCCTAACCCTAATCCCAACCCTAACCCGAACCCTAACCCGAACCCTAACCCTAACACTATTCCGAACCCTAACCCGAACCCTATCCATAACGGGAACCCGAACCCTAACACTAACCCTAAACCTAACCCTAACCTGAACCCAAACCCTAACCCATACCCTAATCCCAACCCTAACCTGAACCCTAACCCGAACCCTAACTCGAACCCTAACCCCTAACCATAACCGGAACCCGAACCCTAACCCGAACCCTAACCCTAACCCGAACCGGAACCCTAACCCTAACCCGAACCCGAACACGAACCCTAACCCTAACCCTAACCCGAACACTAACCCTAACCCTAACCCTAACCCGAACCCGAACCCTAACCCTAACCCTAACCCTAACCCTGACCCTAAGCCGAATCCTAACTCTAACCCGAACCCTAACCCGAACCCTAACCCGAACCCTAACCCGAACCCTAACCCTAACCCGAACACGAACCCTAAACCTAACCCGAACCCGAACACGAGCCCTAACCCTAACCCTAACCCGAACCCTAACCCTAAACCTAACCCGAACCCTAACCCGAACCCTAACCCGAAACCTAACCCTAACCCTAAACTGAACCCTAAACCTAACCCTAACCCGAACCCTAACCCTAACCCGAACACGAACCCTAACCCTAACCCGAACCCGAACACGAGCCCTAACCTTAACCCTAACCCGAACCCTAACCCTAAACCTAACCCGAACCCTAACCCGAACCCTAACCCGAACCCTAACCCTAACCCTAAACTGAACCCTAACCCTAACCCTAACCCGAACCCTAACCCGAACCCTAACCCTAACCCTAACCCGAACCCTAACCCTAACCCTAACCCAAACCCTAACCCGAACCCTAACCCAAACCCTAACCCTAACCCTAACCCGAACACTAACCCTAAAACTAAACGGAACCCTAACCCTAACCCTAACCCTAACCCGAACCCTAAACCTAACAATAACCCTAACCCGAACCCTAAACCGAACCCTAATCCGAACCCCAACCCTAACCCTAACCCTAACTCGAACCCTAAACCTAACCCTAACCCGAACCCTAACCCTAACCCGAACCCTAACCCTAACCCTAACCATAACCCGAACCCTAACCCTAACCCTAACCCGACCCCTAACCCGAACACCAACACGAACCCTAAACCTAACCCTAACCCTAACCCTAAGCCGAACCCTAACCCTAAACCTAACCCGAAACCTAACCTTAAACCGAACCCTAACCCTAACCCTAACCCGAAACCTAACCCTAACCCGAACCCGAACCCTACCCCTAACCCGAAAACTGACCCTAACCCTAACCCTAACCCGAACCCTAACCCTAACCCTAACCCTAACCCGAAACTTAACACGAACCCTAACCCTAACCCTAACACGAACCCTATGCCTAACCCTAACCCTAAGCCGAACACTAAACATAACCCGAACCCTAACCCTAACCCTAACCCTAACCCGATCCCTAACCCTAACCCTAACCTAACCCTAATCCGAACCCTAACCCTAACCCTAACCCTAACACTAACCTCTAACCCTAACCCGAAACCTAACCCTAAACCTAACCCGAACCCGAACCCTAACCCCTAACCCTAACCCGAACCCAAACCCTAACCCAAACCCTAACCCTAACCCGAACCCTAACCCTAACACGAACCCTAACCCTAACCCGAACCTAACCCTAACCCTAAACCTAACCCGCAACCTAACCCTAACCCGAACCGGAACCCTAAACCTAACCCTAACCCTAACCCTAAACCTAACCCTAACCCGAACCCTAACCCTAACCTGAACACGAAACCTAACCCTAACCCTAACCCTAACCCCAACCCCAACGCTAACACTAACACTAACCCTAACCCTAACCCGAACCCTAACCCTAACCCTAACCCTAAAGCTAAACCTAACACAAACCCGAACCCTAACCCTAACCCCTAACCCGAACGCTAACCCTAACCCGAACCCTAAACTAACCCTAATCCGAACCCTAACCCTAACCCTAACCCTAACACTAACCCGAATCCTAACTCTAACCCGAACCCTAACCCTAACCCGAACCCGAACCCTAACCCTAAACCGAACCCGTAAATTAACCCTAACCCTAACCCTAACCCGAACCCTAACCCGAACCCTAACCCGAACCCTAACCCGAACCCTAACCCTAACCCTAATCCCAACCCTAACCCGAACCTAAACCCGAACCCTAACACGAACCCTAACCCCTAAACCTTACCGGAACCCGAACCCTAACCCGAACCCTAACCCTAACCCGAACCGGAACCCTAACCCTAACCCGAACCCGAACCCGAACCCGAACCCTAACCCTAACCCTAACCCGAATCCTAACCCTAACCCTAACCCGAACCTAACCCTAACCCTAACCCGAACCCTAACCCTATCCCGAACTGTAACCTAACCCTAACACTAACCCTAACCCGAACACGAAACCTAACCCTAACCCCTAACCCTAACCCGAACCCTAACCCGAACCCTACCCCTAACCCTAACCCTATCCAAACCCTAACCCGAACCCTAACCCTAAACCGAACCCGAAACCTAACACTAACCCTAACCCTAAACCTAAACCTAACCCGAACCCTAAACCTAACCCTAACCCTAACCCTAACCCTAATCCCAACCCTAACCCGAACCCTAAACCGAGCCCTAACACGAACCCTAAACCCTAACCCTAACCGGAACCCGAACCCTAACCCGAACCCTACCCCGAACCTGAATCCTAACCCTAACCCGAACCCGAACCCGAACCCTAACCCTAAACCTGACCCTAACCCGAATCCTAACTCTATCCCGAAACCTAACCCGAACCCTAACCCGAACCCTAACCCTAACCCGAACCCGACCCGAACCCTAACCCTAACCCTAACCCGAACCCTAACCCTAACCCTAACCCGAACCCTAACCGAACCCTAACCCGAACCCTAACCCTAACCCTAAACCGAACCCTAACCCTAACCCTAACCCGAACCCTAACCCGAACCCTAACCCTAACCCTAAACCGAACCCTAAACCTAACCCTAACCCGAACCCTAACACGAACACTAACCCTAACCCTAACCCTAACCCTAACCCTAACCCTAACCCGAACCCTAACCCTAACCCTAACCGGAACCCTAACCCTAACCCTAACCCGAACCCGAACCCTAACCCTTTACCCGAATCCTAACCCTAACCCGAACACTAACCCGAACCCTAACCAAAACCCTAACCCCGAACCCGAACCCTAAACCTTACCCTAACCCTAACCCGAACCCTAAACCGAAACCTAACACGAACCCCAACCCTAACCCTAACCCTAACCCGAACCCTAAAACTAACCCTAACCCGAACCCTAACCCTAACCCGAACCCTAACCCTAACCCTAATCCGAACCCGATCCCTAACCTACCCTAACCCGACCCCTAACCCAAACCCTAATACGAACCCTAAACCTAATCCTAACCGTAACCCTAAGCCGAACCCGAACCCTAAACCTAACCCGAACCCTAACCCTAACACGAACCCTAACCCTAACCCTAACCCGAACCCTAACCCTAACACGAACCCGAACCCTAACCCTAACCCGAAACCTGACCCTAACCCTAACCCTAACCCGAACCCTAACCCTAACCCTAAACCTAACACTAAACCTAACCCGAACCTTAACACGAACCCTAACCCTAACCCTAACCCGAACCCTATGCCTTACCCTAACCCTAACTCGAACACTAACCCTAACCCGAACCCTAACCCTAACCCTAACCCGAACCCGAACCCTAACCCGAACCCTAACCCTAACACTATACCGAACCCTAACCCTAAACCGAACCCGAACCCTAACCCTAACCCTAACCCGAACCCTAACCTGAACCCTAACCCGAACCCTAACACAAACCCTAACCCGAACCCTAACCCTAACCCTATTTCGAACCCTAACCCGAAACCTAACCCTAACCCGAACCCGAACCCTAACACTAACCCTAACCCTAACCCTAAACCTAACCCGAACCCTAACCCTAACCCTAACCCTAACCCTAATCCCAACCCTAACCCGAACTCTAACCCGAACCCTAACCCTAACCCTATCCATAACGGGAACCCGAACCCTAACACTAACCCTAACCCTAACCCTAACCTGAACCCAAACCCTAATCCATACCCTAATCCCAACCCTAACCTGAACCCTAACCCGAACCCTAACTCGAACCCTAACCCCTAACCATAACCGGAACCCGAACCCTAACCCGAACCCTAACCCTAACCCGAACCCGAACCCTAAACCTAACCCGAACCCGAACACGAACCCTAACCCTAACCCTAACCCAAACACTAACCGTAAACCTAACCCTAACCCGAACCCGAACCCTAACTCTAACCATAACCCTAACCCTGACCCTAAGCCGAATCCTAACTCTAACCCGAACCCTAACACGAACCCTAACACGAACCCTAAAACGAACCCTAACCCTAACCCGAACACGAACCCTAACCCTAACCCGAACCCGAACACGAGCCCTAACCCTAACCCTAACCCGAACCCTAACCCTAAACCTAACCTGAACCCTAACCCGAACCCTAACCCGAACCCTAACCCTAACCCTAAACTGAACCCTAACCCTAACCCTAACCCGAACCCTAACCCTAACCCGAACACGAACCCTAACCCTAACCCGAACCCGAACACGAGCCCTAACCTTAACCCTAAACCGAAACCTAACCCTAAACCTAACCCGAACCCTAACACGAACCCTAACCCGAACCCTAACCCTAAACCTAAACTGAACCCTAACCCTAACCCTAACCCGAACCCTAACCCGAACCCTAACCCTAACACTAACCCGAACCCTAACCCTAACCCTAACCCGAACCCTAACCCGAACCCTAACCCAAACCCTAACCCTAACCCTAACCCGAACACTAAACCTAAAACTAAACGGAACCCTAACCCTAACCCTAACCCGAACCCGAACCCTAACCCTTTACCCGAATCCTAACTCTAACCCGAACCGTAACCCGAACCCTAACCCTAACCCTAACCCGAACCCTAAACCTAACCATAACCCTAACCCGAACCCTAAACCGAACCCTAACCCGAACCCCAACCCTAACCCTAACCCTAACTCGAACCCTAAACCTAACCCTAACCCGAACCCTAACCCTAACCCGAACCCTAACCCTAACCCTAACCATAACCCGAACCCTAACCCTAACCCTAACCCGACCCCTAACCCGAACACCAACACGAACCCTAAACCTAACCCTAAACCTAACCCTAAGCCGAACCCTAACCCTAACCCTAACCCGAACCCTAACCCTAACCCGAACCCTAACCCTAACCCTAACCCGAAATCTAACCCTAACCCGAACCTGAACCCTACCCCTAACCCGAAACCTGACCCTAACCCTAACCCTAACCCGAACCCTAACCCTAACCCTAACCCTAACCCGAAACTTAACACGAACCCTAACCCTAACCCTAACACGAACCCTATGCCTAACCCTAACCCTAAGCCGAACACTAACCCTAACCCGAACCCTAACCCTAACCCTAACCCTAACCCTAACCCGATCCCTAACCCTAACCCTAACCTAACCCTAATCCGAACCCTAACCCTAACCCTAACCCTAACACTAACCTCTAACCCTAACCCGAAACCTAACCCTAACCCAAACCCTAACCCAAACCCTAACCCTCACCCGAACCCTAACCCTAACACGAACCCTAACCCTAACCCGAACCTAACCCTAACCCTAAACCTAACCCGCAACCTAACCCTAACCCGAACCCGACCCCTAACCCTAACCCTAACCCTAACCCTAAACCTAACCCTAACCCGAACCCTAACCCTAACCTGAACCCGAAACCTAACCCTAACCCTAACCCTAACCCCAACCCCAACCCTAACACTAACACTAACCCTAACCCTAACCCGAACCCGAACCCTAACCCTAACCCTAAAGCTAAACCTAACCCAAACCCGAACCTTAACCCTAACCCCTAACCCGAACGCTAACCCTAACCCGAACCCTAAACTAACCCTAATCCGAACCCTAACCCTAACCCTAACCCTAACACTAACCCGAATCCTAACTCTAACCCGAACCCTAACCCTAACCCGAACCCTAACCCTAACCCTAACTGGAACCCTAACCCTAACCCGAACCCGAACACTAACCCTAAACCGAAACCTGACCCTAACCCTAACCCTAACCCGAACCCTAACCCTAACCCTAACCCTAACCCTAACCCGAACCTTAACACGAACCCTAACCCTGACCCTTACCCCGAACCCTAACACTAACCCTAACCCTAACCCGAACCCTAACCCTAACCAAACCGGAACCCTAACCCTAACCCTAACACGACCCCTAACCCGAACCCTAACACGAACCCTAAACCTAACCCTAACCCTAACCCTAAGCAGAACCCTAACCCTAACCCTAACCCGAACCCTAAACCTAACCCGAACCCTAAACCTAACCCTAGCTGGAACCCTAACCCTAAACCGAACCCGAACCCTAACCCTAACCCTAAACTAACCCGCAAGCTAACCCTAACCCGAACCCGAACCATAACACTAACCCTAACCCTAACCCTAAACCTAACCCTAACCCGAACCTTAAACCTAATCTGAACCCTAACCCTAACCCTAACCCTAACCCTATCCTTAACCCCAACCCTAACACTAACACTAACCCTAACCCTAACCCGAACCCTAACCCTAACCCAAACCCTAACGCTAACCCTAACCCGAACCGGAACCCTAACACTAACCCCTAACCCGAACGCTAACCCTAACCCAAAACCTATCCTAACCCTAATCCGAACCCTAACCCTAACCCTAACCCTAACCCTAAAACTAACCCCTAACCCTAAACCTAACCCTAACCCCAACCCTAACCCTCACACTATCCCTAACCCTAACCCGAAC
>JAVLSZ010000124.1:765000-775000 GCA_032313775.1 Urocyon cinereoargenteus
ACCCTAACCCTAACCCGAACCCTAACACTTACCCGAACCCGAACCCGAACCCTAACACGAACCCTAACCCTAACCCTAACCCTAACCCAAAACCTAAACCTAACACGAACCCTAACCCTAAACCTAACCCGAACCCTAACCCGAACCCTAACCCTAACCCTAACCCGAAACCTAACCTTAACCCGAACCCTAACCCTAACCCTAAACAGAACCCTAACCCTAACCCTAACCCGAACCCTAACCGTAACCCGAACCCGAACCCTAAACCTAACCCTAACCCTAACCCTAACCCGAACCACAAAACTAACCCTAAACCGAACCCTAACCCGAACCCTAACCCTAACCTAACCTGAACACTAACCCCTAAACCTAACCCGAACCCGAACCCTAACCCGAACCCTAACCCTAACCCTAACCCGAACCCTGACCCTAACCCTAAACCTAACTCGAAACCTACACCTAACCCTAACTCTAACCCTAAACCTAACCCTAACCCGAACACTAACCCTAACGCGAACCCTAAACCGAACCCTAACCCGAACCCTAAACCTAACCCTAACCCTAAACCTAACCCGAACCCTAAACCTAACCCGAACCCTAAACCTAACCGTAACCCTAACCCTAACCCGAACCCGAACCCTGACCCTAACCCGAACCCTAACCCTAACCCGAACCCTAACCCTAACCCGAAACCTAACCCTAACCCTAAACGTAACCCTAACCCGAACCCTAACCCTAACCCGAACCCTAACCCTAACCCTAATCCTAACCCTAACCCGAACCCTAACCCGTACCCTAACCCGAACCCTAACCCGAACCCTAACCCTAACCCTAACCCGAACCCTAACCCTAACCCTAACCCGAACCCTAAATCGAACCCTAACCCTAACCCTAACCCTAACCCTAACCCTAACCCGAACCCTAACACTAAACCTAATCCGAACCCTAAACCTAAACCTAACCTTAACCCTAACCCCAACCCTAAACCTAACCCTAACCCGAACCCTAACGCCTAACCCGAAACCGAAACCGAACCCGAACCCGAACCCTAACCCTACCCCGAACCCGAACCCAAACCATTACCCTAACCCTAACCCGAACCCTAACCCTAACCCTAACCCGACCCGAAACCTAACCCTAACCCTTACCCTAACCCTAACCCGAACCCTAACCCTAACCCTAACACTAACCTTAACCCCTAACCCTAACCCTAACCCTAACCCGAAATCTAACCCTAAACCTAACCCTAACCCTAACCCTAACCCGAACCCTAACACTTACCCGAACCCGAACCCGAACCCTAACACGAACCCTAACCCTAACCCTAACCCTAACCCAAAACCTAAACCTAACACGAACCCTAACCCTAAACCTAACCCGAACCCTAACCCGAACCCTAACCCTAACCCTAACCCGAAACCTAACCTTAACCCGAACCCTAACCCTAACCCTAAACAGAACCCTAACCCTAACCCTAACCCGAACCCTAACCGTAACCCGAACCCGAACCCTAAACCTAACCCTAACCCTAACCCTAACCCAAACCATAAAACTAACCCTAAACCGAACCCTAACCCGAACCCTAACCCTAACCTAACCTGAACACTAACCCCTAACCCTAACCCGAACCCGAACCCTAACCCGAACCCTAACCCTAACCCTAACCCGAACCCTGACCCTAACCCTAAACCTAACTCGAAACCTACACCTAACCCTAACTCTAACCCTAAACCTAACCCTAACCCGAACACTAACCCTAACGCGAACCCTAAACCGAACCCTAACCCGAACCCTAAACCTAACCCTAACCCTAAACCTAACCCGAACCCTAAACCTAACCCGAACCCTAAACCTAACCGTAACCCTAACCCTAACCCGAACCCGAACCCTGACCCTAACCCGAACCCTAACCCTAACCCGAACCCTAACCCTAACCCGAAACCTAACCCTAACCCTAAACGTAACCCTAACCCGAACCCTAACCCTAACCCGAACCCTAACCCTAACCCTAATCCTAACCCTAACCCGAACACTAACCCGTACCCTAACCCGAACCCTAACCCGAACCCTAACCCTAACCCTAACCCGAACCCTAACCCTAACCCTAACCCGAACCCTAAATCGAACCCTAACCCTAACCCTAACCCTAACCCTAACCCTAACCCGAACCCTAACACTAAACCTAATCCGAACCCTAAACCTAAACCTAACCTTAACCCTAACCCCAACCCTAAACCTAACCCTAACCCGAACCCTAACGCCTAACCCGAACCCGAAACCGAACCCGAACCCGAACCCTAACCCTACCCCGAACCCGAACCCAAACCATTACCCTAACCCTAACCCGAACCCTAACCCTAACCCTAACCTGACCCGAACCCTAACCCTAACCCTTACCCTAACCCTAACCCGAACCCTAACCCTAACCCTAACACTAACCTCAACCCCTAACCCTAACCCTAACCCTAACCCGAAATCTAACCCTAAACCTAACCCTAACCCTAACCCTAACCCGAACCCGAACCCTAACGCGAACCCTAACCCGAACCTTAACCCGAACCCTAACCCGAACCCTAACCCTAATCTTCACAATAACCCTAACCGTAAACCGAACCCGAACCCGAACCCTAACCCTACCCCGAACCCGAACCCAAACCATTACCCTAACCCTAACCCGAACCCTAACCCTAACCCTAACCCGACCCGAAACCTAACCCTAACCCTTACCCTAACCCTAACCCGAACCCTAACCCTAACCCTAACACTAACCTTAACCCCTAACCCTAACCCTAACCCTAACCCGAAATCTAACCCTAAACCTAACCCTAACCCTAACCCTAACCCGAACCCTAACACTTACCCGAACCCGAACCCGAACCCTAACACGAACCCTAACCCTAACCCTAACCCTAACCCAAAACCTAAACCTAACACGAACCCTAACCCTAAACCTAACCCGAACCCTAACCCGAACCCTAACCCTAACCCTAACCCGAAACCTAACCTTAACCCGAACCCTAACCCTAACCCTAAACAGAACCCTAACCCTAACCCTAACCCGAACCCTAACCGTAACCCGAACCCGAACCCTAAACCTAACCCTAACCCTAACCCTAACCCAAACCATAAAACTAACCCTAAACCGAACCCTAACCCGAACCCTAACCCTAACCTAACCTGAACACTAACCCCTAACCCTAACCCGAACCCGAACCCTAACCCGAACCCTAACCCTAACCCTAACCCGAACCCTGACCCTAACCCTAAACCTAACTCGAAACCTACACCTAACCCTAACTCTAACCCTAAACCTAACCCTAACCCGAACACTAACCCTAACGCGAACCCTAAACCGAACCCTAACCCGAACCCTAAACCTAACCCTAACCCTAAACCTAACCCGAACCCTAAACCTAACCCGAACCCTAAACCTAACCGTAACCCTAACCCTAACCCGAACCCGAACCCTGACCCTAACCCGAACCCTAACCCTAACCCGAACCCTAACCCTAACCCGAAACCTAACCCTAACCCTAAACGTAACCCTAACCCGAACCCTAACCCTAACCCGAACCCTAACCCTAACCCTAATCCTAACCCTAACCCGAACACTAACCCGTACCCTAACCCGAACCCTAACCCGAACCCTAACCCTAACCCTAACCCGAACCCTAACCCTAACCCTAACCCGAACCCTAAATCGAACCCTAACCCTAACCCTAACCCTAACCCTAACCCTAACCCGAACCCTAACACTAAACCTAATCCGAACCCTAAACCTAAACCTAACCTTAACCCTAACCCCAACCCTAAACCTAACCCTAACCCGAACCCTAACGCCTAACCCGAACCCGAAACCGAACCCGAACCCGAACCCTAACCCTACCCCGAACCCGAACCCAAACCATTACCCTAACCCTAACCCGAACCCTAACCCTAACCCTAACCTGACCCGAACCCTAACCCTAACCCTTACCCTAACCCTAACCCGAACCCTAACCCTAACCCTAACACTAACCTCAACCCCTAACCCTAACCCTAACCCTAACCCGAAATCTAACCCTAAACCTAACCCTAACCCTAACCCTAACCCGAACCCGAACCCTAACGCGAACCCTAACCCGAACCTTACCCCTAACCCTAACCCTAACCCTAATCCTAACCCGAACCCTAACCCTAACCCTAAACCAAACCCGAACCCTAACCCGAACCCTAACCCTAACCCTACCCCGAAACCTAACCCTAAACCAAACCCGAACCATAACCCTTACCCTAACCCGAACCCTAACCCGAACCCTAACCCGAACCCTAACCCAAACCCTAACCCAACCCCTAACCCTAACCCTATTCCGAACCCTAACCCAAACACTAAACCTAAACATAACCCGAACCCTAACCCTAACCCTAAACCTAACCCTAATCCCAACCCTAACCCAAACCTAAACCCGAACCCTAACACGAACCCTAACCCCTAAACCTTACCGGAACCCGAACCCTAACCCGAACCCTAACCCTAACCCGAACCGGAACCCTAACCCTAACCCGAACCCGAACCCTAACCCTAACCCTAACCCGAATCCTAACCCTAACCCTAACCCGAACCTAACCCTAACCCTAACCCGAACCCTAACCCTATCCCGAACTGTAAACCTAACCCTAACCCTAACCCGAACACGAAACCTAACCCTAACTCTAACCCTAACCCCTAACCCTAACCCGAACCCTAACCCGAACCCTACCCCTAACCCTAACCCTATTCCGAACCCTAACCCGAACCCTAACCCTAAACCGAACCCGAAACCTAACACTAACCCTAAACCTAACCCTAAACCTAACCCGAACCCTAACCCTAACCCTAACCCTAACCCTAACCCTAATCCCAACCCTAACCCGAACCCTAAACCGAGCCCTAACACGAACCCTAAACCCTAACCCTAACCAGAACCCGAACCCTAACCCAAACCCTAACCCGAACCCGAACCCTAACCCTAACCCGAACCCGAACCCGAACCCTAACCCTAAACCTGACACTAACCCGAATCCTAACTCTAACCCGAACCCTAACCCGAACCCTAACCCGAACCCTAACCCTAACCCGAACCCGAACCCTAACCCTAACCCGAACCCGAACCCGAACCCTAACCCTAACCCTAAACCGAACCCTAACCCTAACCCTAACCCGAACCCTAAACCGAACCCTAACCCGAACCCTAACCCTAACCCTAATACGAACCCTAACCCTAACCCTAACCCGAACCCTAACCCGAACCCTAACCCTAACCCTAAACCGAACCCTAAACCTAACCCTAACCCGAACCCTAACCCGAACCCTAACCCTAACCCTAACCCGAACCCGAACCCTAACCCTAACCCTAACCCTAACCGGAACCCTAACCCTAACCCTAACCCTAACCCGAACCCGAACCCTAACCCTTTACCCGAATCTTAACCCTAACCCGAACCCTAACCCGAACCCTAACCAAAACCCTAACCCCGAACCCGAACCCTAAACCTTACCCTAACCCTAACCCGAACCCTAAACCGAAACCTAACACGAACCCCAACCCTAACCCTAACCCTATCCCGAACCCTAAACCTAACCCTAACACGAACCCTAACCCTAACCCGAACCCTAACCCTAACCCTAACCCGAAGCCAACCCTAACCTACCCTAACCCGACCCCTAACCCGAACCCTAACACGAACCCTAAACCTAACCCTAACCGTAACCCTAAGCCGAACCCGAACCCTAACACTAACCCGAACCCTAAACCTAACACGAACCCTAACCCTAACCCTAACCCGAACCCTAACCCTAACACGAACCCGAACCCTAACCCTAACCCGAAACCTGACCCTAACCCTAACCCTAACCCGAACCCTAACCCTAACCCTAACCCTAACCCTAACCCTAACCCGAACCTTAACACGAACCCTAACCCTAACCCTAACCCGAACCCTATGCCTTACCCTAACCCTAACTCGAACACTAACCCTAACCCGAACCCTAACCCTAACCCTAACCCTAACCCTAACCCTAACCCGAACCCTAACCCTAACCCTAACATAACCCTAATCCGAACCCTAAGGCTAACCCTAACCCTAACACTAACCTCTAACCCTAACCCGAAACCTAACCCTAACCCAAACCCGAACCCGAACCCTAACCCCTAACCCTAACCCGAACCCGAACCCTAACCCAAACCCTAACCCTAACCCTAACCCGAACCCTAACCCTAACTCGAACCCTAACCCTAAGCCGAACCCGAACCCTAACCCTAACCCTAAACCTAACCCGCAACCTAACCCTAAACCGAACCCGAACCCTAACACTAACCCTAACCCTAACCCTAAACAAAACCCTAACCCTAACCTGAAATCTAACCCTAAACCTAACCCTAACACGAACCCTAACCCGAAACTGAACCCTAACCCGAACCCTAACCCGAACCCTACCCCTAAACCTAACCCTAACCCTAACCCTAACCCGAACCTTAACCCTAACCCTAACCCGAACCCGAACCCTAACCCGAACCCTAACCCTAACCCTACCCCGAACCCTAACCCTAAACCGAACCCGAACCCTAACCCTAACCCTAACCCGAACCCTAACCTGAACCCTAACCCGAACCCTAACCCAAACCCTAACCCGAACCCTAACCCTAACCCTATTTCGAACCCTAACCCGAAACCTAACCCTAACCCGAACCCGAACCCTAACACTAACCCTAACCCTAACCCTAAACCTAACCCGAACCCTAACCCTAACCCTAACCCTAACCCTAATCCCAACCCTAACCCGAACCCTAACCCGAACCCTAACCCTAACCCTATTCCGAAACCTAACCCGAACCCTATCCATAACGGGAACCCGAACCCTAACACTAACCCTAACCTAACCCTAACCTGAACCCAAACCCTAACCCATACCCTAATCCCAACCCTAACCTGAACCCTAACCCGAACCCTAACTCGAACCCTAACCCCTAACCATAACCGGAACCCGAACCCTAACCCGAACCCTAACCCTAACCCGAACCCGAACCCTAACCCTAACCCGAACCCGAACACGAACCCTAACCCTAACCCTAACCCGAACACTAACCCTAACCCTAACCCTAACCCGAACCCGAACCCTAACCCTAACCCTAACCCTAACCCTGACCCTAAGCCGAATCCTAACTCTAACCCGTACCCTAACCCGAACCCTAACCCGAACCCTAACCCGAACCCTAACCCTAACCCGAACACGAACCCTAAACCTAACCCGAACCCGAACACGAGCCCTAACCCTAACCCTAACCCGAACCCTAACCCTAAACCTAACCCGAACCCTAACCCGAACCCTAACCCGAAACCTAACCCTAACCCTAAACTGAACCCTAAACCTAACCCTAACCCGAACCCTAACCCTAACCCGAACACGAACCCTAACCCTAACCCGAACCCGAACACGAGCCCTAACCTTAACCCTAACCCGAACCCTAACCCTAAACCTAACCCGAACCCTAACCCGAACCCTAACCCGAACCCTAACCCTAACCCTAAACTGAACCCTAACCCTAACCCTAAACCGAACCCTAACCCGAACCCTAACCCTAACCCTAACCCGAACCCTAACCCTAACCCTAACCCAAACCCTACCCGAACCCTAACCCAAACCCTAACCCTAACCCTAACCCGAACACTAACCCTAAAACTAAACGGAACCCTAACCCTAACCCTAACCCTAACCCGAACCCTAAACCTAACAATAACCCTAACCCGAACCCTAAACCGAACCCTAACCCGAACCCCAACCCTAACCCTAACCCTAACTCGAACCCTAAACCTAACCCTAACCCGAACCCTAACCCTAACCCGAACCCTAACCCTAACCCTAACCATAACCCGAACCCTAACCCTAACCCTAACCCGACCCCTAACCCGAACACCAACACGAACCCTAAACCTAACCCTAACCCTAACCCTAAGCCGAACCCTAACCCTAACCCTAACCCGAAACCTAACCTTAACCCGAACCCTAACCCTAACCCTAACCCGAAACCTAACCCTAACCCGAACCCGAACCCTACCCCTAACCCGAAAACTGACCCTAACCCTAACCCTAATCCGAACCCTAACCCTAACCCTAACCCTAACCCGAAACTTAACACGAACCCTAACCCTAACCCTAACACGAACCCTATGCCTAACCCTAACCCTAAGCCGAACACTAAACATAACCCGAACCCTAACCCTAACCCTAACCCTAACCCGATCCCTAACCCTAACCCTAACCTAACCCTAATCCGAACCCTAACCCTAACCCTAACCCTAACACTAACCTCTAACCCTAACCCGAAACCTAACCCTAAACCTAACCCGAACCCGAACCCTAACCCCTAACCCTAACCCGAACCCAAACCCTAACCCAAACCCTAACCCTAACCCGAACCCTAACCCTAACACGAACCCTAACCCTAACCCGAACCTAACCCTAACCCTAAACCTAACCCGCAACCTAACCCTAACACGAACCGGAACCCTAAACCTAACCCTAACCCTAACCCTAAACCTAACCCTAACCCGAACCCTAACCCTAACCTGAACACGAAACCTAACCCTAACCCTAACCCTAACCCCAACCCCAACGCTAACACTAACACTAACCCTAACCCTAACCCGAACCCTAACCCTAACCCTAACCCTAAAGCTAAACCTAACACAAACCCGAACCCTAACCCTAACCCCTAACCCGAACGCTAACCCTAACCCGAACCCTAAACTAACCCTAATCCGAACCCTAACCCTAACCCTAAACCGAAACCTAACCCGAACCCTAACCCGAACCCTAACCCTAACCCTAACCCGACCCTAACCCTAACCCTAACCTGAAACCTAACCGTAAACCGAATCCTAACCCTAACCCTAACCCTAACCCTAACCCTAACACGAACCCTAACCCTAACCCTAACCAAAACCCTAACCCGAACCCTAACCCTAACCCTAACCCGAACCCTAAACCTAACCCTAAACCTAACCCTAAACCGAACCCTAACCCTAAACCTAACGCTAACCCTAAACCTAACCCTAACCCGAACCCTACCCCTAACCCGAACCCTAACCCGAGCGCTAACCCAAACCCTAACCCGAACCCTAACCCTAACCCGAACCCGAACCCTAACCCTAACCCTAAACCTAACCCGAACCCTAAACCGAGCGCTAACCCAAACCCTAACCCGAAACCTAACCCGAACCCGAACCCGAACCCGAACCATAACCCTAACCCTAACCTGAACCCTAACCCTGACCCTAACCCTAACCCTAACCCTAACCCGAACCCTAACCCTAACCCTAACGCTAACCCAAACCCCTAAACATAACCGGAACCCGAACCCTAAACCGAATCCTAACCCTAACCCGAAACCGAACCCTAACCCTAACCCGAACCCGAACCCGAACCCTAAGCCTAACCCTAACCCGAACACTAACCCTAACCCTAACCCTATCCCTAATCCGAACCCTAACCCTAACCTTAACCATAACCCTGACCCTAACCCGAATCCTAACTCTAACCCGAACCCTAAACCGAACCCTAACCCGAACCCTAACCCGAACCCTAACCCTAACCGGAACCCAAACCCTAACCCTAACACGAACCCGAAACCGAACCCTAACCCTAACCCTAACCCGAACTCTAACCCTAACCCTAACCCGAACCCTAGCACGAACCCTAACCCTAACACTAAACCGAACCCTAACCCTAACCCGAACCCTAACCCTAACCCTAACCCTAACCCGAACCCGAAACCTACCCCGAACCCGAACCCTAACCCTTCCCGAACCCTAACCCGAACCCTAACCCGAACCCTAACCCGAACCCTAACCCGAAACCTAACCCTAACCCTATTCCGAACCCTAACCCGAACCCTAACCCTATCCCGAACCCGAACCCTAACCTTAACCCTACCCTAACCCTAAACCGAACCCTAACCCGAACCCGAACCCTAACCCTAAC
>JAVLSZ010000124.1:780000-807500 GCA_032313775.1 Urocyon cinereoargenteus
CCCGAACCCTAACCCAAACCCTAACCCTAACCCTAACCCGAACCCTAACCCTAACTCGAACCCTAACCCTAAGCCGAACCCGAACCCTAACCCTAACCCTAAACCTAACCCGCAACCTAACCCTAAACCGAACCCGAACCCTAACACTAACCCTAACCCTAACCCTAAACAAAACCCTAACCCTAACCTGAAATCTAACCCTAAACCTAACCCTAACACGAACCCTAACCCGAAACTGAACCCTAACCCGAACCCTAACCCGAACCCTACCCCTAAACCTAACCCTAACCCTAACCCTAACCCGAACCTTAACCCTAACCCTAACCCGAACCCGAACCCTAACCCGAACCCTAACCCTAACCCTACCCCGAACCCTAACCCTAAACCGAACCCGAACCCTAACCCTAACCCTAACCCGAACCCTAACCTGAACCCTAACCCGAACCCTAACCCAAACCCTAACCCGAACCCTAACCCTAACCCTATTTCGAACCCTAACCCGAAACCTAACCCTAACCCGAACCCGAACCCTAACACTAACCCTAACCCTAACCCTAAACCTAACCCGAACCCTAACCCTAACCCTAACCCTAACCCTAATCCCAACCCTAACCCGAACCCTAACCCGAACCCTAACCCTAACCCTATTCCGAAACCTAACCCGAACCCTATCCATAACGGGAACCCGAACCCTAACACTAACCCTAACCTAACCCTAACCTGAACCCAAACCCTAACCCATACCCTAATCCCAACCCTAACCTGAACCCTAACCCGAACCCTAACTCGAACCCTAACCCCTAACCATAACCGGAACCCGAACCCTAACCCGAACCCTAACCCTAACCCGAACCCGAACCCTAACCCTAACCCGAACCCGAACACGAACCCTAACCCTAACCCTAACCCGAACACTAACCCTAACCCTAAACCTAACCCGAACCCGAACCCTAACCCTAACCCTAACCCTAACCCTGACCCTAAGCCAAATCCTAACTCTAACCCGTACCCTAACCCGAACCCTAACCCGAACCCTAACCCGAACCCTAACCCTAACCCGAACACGAACCCTAAACCTAACCCGAACCCGAACACGAGCCCTAACCCTAACCCTAACCCGAACCCTAACCCTAAACCTAACCCGAACCCTAACCCGAACCCTAACCCGAAACCTAACCCTAACCCTAAACTGAACCCTAAACCTAACCCTAACCCGAACCCTAACCCTAACCCGAACACGAACCCTAACCCTAACCCGAACCCGAACACGAGCCCTAACCTTAACCCTAACCCGAACCCTAACCCTAAACCTAACCCGAACCCTAACCCGAACCCTAACCCGAACCCTAACCCTAACCCTAAACTGAACCCTAACCCTAACCCTAACCCGAACCCTAACCCGAACCCTAACCCTAACCCTAACCCGAACCCTAACCCTAACCCTAACCCAAACCCTACCCGAACCCTAACCCAAACCCTAACCCTAACCCTAACCCGAACACTAACCCTAAAACTAAACGGAACCCTAACCCTAACCCTAACCCTAACCCGAACCCTAAACCTAACAATAACCCTAACCCGAACCCTAAACCGAACCCTAACCCGAACCCCAACCCTAACCCTAACCCTAACTCGAACCCTAAACCTAACCCTAACCCGAACCCTAACCCTAACCCGAACCCTAACCCTAACCCTAACCATAACCCGAACCCTAACCCTAACCCTAACCCGACCCCTAACCCGAACACCAACACGAACCCTAAACCTAACCCTAACCCTAACCCTAAGCCGAACCCTAACCCTAACCCTAACCCGAAACCTAACCTTAACCCGAACCCTAACCCTAACCCTAACCCGAAACCTAACCCTAACCCGAACCCGAACCCTACCCCTAACCCGAAAACTGACCCTAACCCTAACCCTAATCCGAACCCTAACCCTAACCCTAACCCTAACCCGAAACTTAACACGAACCCTAACCCTAACCCTAACACGAACCCTATGCCTAACCCTAACCCTAAGCCGAACACTAAACATAACCCGAACCCTAACCCTAACCCTAACCCTAACCCGATCCCTAACCCTAACCCTAACCTAACCCTAATCCGAACCCTAACCCTAACCCTAACCCTAACACTAACCTCTAACCCTAACCCGAAACCTAACCCTAAACCTAACCCGAACCCGAACCCTAACCCCTAACCCTAACCCGAACCCAAACCCTAACCCAAACCCTAACCCTAACCCGAACCCTAACCCTAACACGAACCCTAACCCTAACCCGAACCTAACCCTAACCCTAAACCTAACCCGCAACCTAACCCTAACCCGAACCGGAACCCTAAACCTAACCCTAACCCTAACCCTAAACCTAACCCTAACCCGAACCCTAACCCTAACCTGAACACGAAACCTAACCCTAACCCTAACCCTAACCCCAACCCCAACGCTAACACTAACACTAACCCTAACCCTAACCCGAACCCTAACCCTAACCCTAACCCTAAAGCTAAACCTAACACAAACCCGAACCCTAACCCTAACCCCTAACCCGAACGCTAAACCTAACCCGAACCCTAAACTAACCCTAATCCGAACCCTAACCCTAACCCTAACCCTAACACTAACCCGAATCCTAACTCTAACCCGAACCCTAACCCTAACCCGAACCCGAACCCTAACCCTAAACCGAACCCGTAAATTAACCCTAACCCTAACCCTAACCCGAACCCTAACCTGAACCCTAACCCGAACCCTAACCCGAACCCTAACCCTAACCCTATTCCGAACCATAACCCGAACCCTAACCCTAACGGGAACCCGAACCCTAACACTAACCTTAACCCTAACCCTAACCTGAACACAAACCCTAACCCATACCCTAATCCCAACCCTAACCCGAACACTAACCCGAACCCTAACTCGAACCTAACCCCTAACCATAACCGGAACCCGAACCCTAACCCGAACCCTAACCCGAACCCGAACCCTAACCCTAACCCGAAACTGAACACGAACCCTAACCCTAACCCTAACCCAAACACTAACCCTAACCCTAACCCTAACCCTAACCCGAACCCTAACCCTAACCCTAACCCTAACCCTGACCCTAAGCCGAATCCTAACTCTAACCCGAACCCTAACCCGAACCCTAACCCAAACCCTAACCCGAACCCTAACCCTAACCCGAACACGAACCCTAACCCTAACCCGAACCCGAACACGAGCCCTAACCCTAACCCTAACCCGAACCCTAACCCTAAACCTAACCCGAACCCTAACCCGAACCCTAACCCTAACCCTAAACTGAACCCTAACCCTAAGCCTAACCCGAACCCTAACACGAACCCTAACCCTAACCCTAACCCGAACCCTAACCCTAACCCTAACCCGAACCCTAACCCGAACCCTAACCCAAACCCTAACCCTAACCCGAACACTAACCCTAAAACTAAACGGAACCCTAACCCTAACCCTAACCCGAACCCGAACCCTAAGCTTTTACCCGAATCCTAACTCTAACCCGAACCCTAACCCGAACCCTAACCATAACCCTAACCCCGAACCCGAACCTTAAACCTAACCATAACCCTAACCCGAACCTTAAACCTAACCCTAACCCGAACCCGAACCCTAACCCTAACCCTAACCCTAAACCTAACCCTAACCGGAACCCTAACCCTAACCTGAACCCGAAACCTAACCCTAACCCTAACCCCAACCCCAACCCTAAAACTAACACTAACCCTAAAACTAACCCGAACCCTAAACGTAACCCTAACCCTAAAGCTAACCCTAACCCAAACCCAAACCCTAACCCTAACCCCTAACCCGAACGCTAACCCTAACACGAACCCTAAACTAACCCTAATCCGAACCCTAACCCTAAAACTAACCCTAACCCTAAAACTAACCCCTAACCCTAACCCTAACCCTAACCCCAAACCTAACCCTCACACTAACCCTAACCCTAACCCGAACCCTAACCCTGACCCTAACCCTAAACCTAACACGAACCCGAACCCTAACACTAACACCTAACACGAACCCTAACCCTAACCCGAACCCTAACCCGAACCCGACCCTAACCCTAACCCTATCATAACCCGAACCCGAACCCTAACCCTAACCCTAACCCTAACCCGAACCCGAACCCTAACCCTAACCCGAACCCTAACCCTAACCCGAACCCTAAACCTAACCCTAACCCGAACCCTAACCCTAAACCTAACCCGAAACCTAACCGTAACCCGAAACCTAACCCTAAACCTAACCCTAACCCTAACACGAACCCTAACCCTAACCCTAACCCGAACACTAACCCGAACCCTAACCCTAACCCTAACCTGAACACTAACCCCTAACAATAACCCAAACCCGAACCCTAACCCGAAACCTAAACCTAACCCTAACCCGAACACTAACCCTAACCGTAACCCTAACCCGAACCCTAAGCCTAACCCTAACTCTAACCCTAAACCTAACCCTAACCCGAACCCTACCCCTAACCCGAACCCTAACCCGAGCGCTAACCCAAACCCTAACCCGAACCCTAACCTTAACCCCAACCCGACCCCGTACTCTAACCCTAACCCTAACCCTAAACCGAACTCTAAACCGAGCGCTAACCCAAACCCTAACACGAAACCTAACCCTAACCCGAATCCGAAACCGAACCCTAAACCTAACCGTAACCCTAACCCTAACCCTAACCCTAACCCTAACCCTAACCCGAACCCTAACCCTAACCCTAACCCTAACCCTAACCCTAACGCTAACCCTAATCCTAAAACTAACCCCTAACCCGAACCCTAACCCTAAACCGAACCCGAACCCTAAACCAACCCTAACCCTAACCCGAACCCTAACCCTAACCCTAAACCTAACCCGAACCCGAAACCTAAACCTAACCCCTAACCCGAACCCTAACCCTAACCCGAACCCTAACCCTAACCCGAACCCTAACCCTAACCCTATCATAACCCGAACCAGAACCCTAACCCTAACCCTAACCCTAACCCTAACCCTAACCCGAACCCTAACCCTAACCCTAACCCTAACCCTAACCCTAACCTGAATCCTAACTCTAACCCGAACCCTAACCCGAACCCTAACCCGAACCCTAACCCTAAACACGAAACCTAAACCTAAGCCTAACCCGAACCCTAACCCTAAACCTAACCTGAACACTAACCCCTAAAGATAACCCGAACCCGAACCCTAACCCGAACCCTAACCCTAACCCTAACCCTAACCCGAACCCGAACCCGAACCCTAACCCTAACCCTAACCCGAACCCTAACCCTAACCCTAACCCGAACCCTAACCCGAACCCTAAACCTAACCCTAAACCGAACCCTAACCCTAACCCGAACCCTAACCCGAACCCTAACCCTAACCCTAATCCGAACCCAAACCCTAACCCTAACCCTAACCCTAACCCGAACCCTAACCCTAACCCTAACCCGAACCCTAACCCTAACCCTAACCGGAACCCGAACCCTAACCCTTTACCCGAATCCTAACCCTAACCCGAACCCTAACCCGAACCCTAACCCTAACCCTAACCCCGAACCCGAACCCTAAACCTAACCCTAACCCTAACCCGAACCCTAAACCGAACCCTAAACCGAACCCCAACCCTAACCCTAACCGTAACTCGAACCCTAAACCTAACCCTAACCCGAACCCTAACCCTAACCCGAACGCTAACCCTAACCCTAACCCTAACCCGAACCCTAACCCTAACCCTAACCCGACCCCTAACTCGAACCCTAACACGAACCCTAAACCTAACCCTAACCCTAACCCTAAACCGAAACCTAACCCTAACCCTAACCCGGACCTAACCCTAACCCGAAACCTAACCCTCACCCTAACCGGAACCCTAACCCTAATCTGAACCCGAACCCTAACCCTAACCCGAAACCTGACCCTAACCCTAACCTAACCCGAACCCTAACCCTAACCCTAATCCTAACCCGAACCTTAACACGAACCCTAACCCTAACCCTAACCCGAACCCTATGCCTAACCCTAACCCTAACCCGAACACTAACCCTAACCCGAACCCTAACACTAACCCTAAACCTAACCCTAACCCGAACCCTAACCCTAACCCTAACCTAACCCTAATCCGAACCCTAACCCTAACCCTAAACCTAACACTAACCTCTAACCCTAACCCGAAACCTAACCCTAACCCTAACCCGAACACGAACCCTAACCCCTAACCCTAACCCGAACTCGAACCCTCACCCAAACCCTAACCCTAACCCTAACCCGAACCCTAACCCTAACACGAACCCTAACCCTAACCCGAAACCGAACCCTAACCCTAACCCTAAACCTAACCCGCAACCTAACCCTAACCCGAACCCGAACCCTAACACTAACCCTAACCCTAACCCTAACCCTAAACCTAACCCTAACCCGAACACTAACCCTAACCTGAACCCTAAACCTAACCCTAACACTAACCCTAACCCCAACCCCAACCCTAACACTAACACTAAACCTAACCCTAACCCTAACCCTAAGCCTAACCCGAACCCTAAAGCTAACCCTAACCCAAACCCGAACCCTAACCCTAACCCCTAATCCGAACGCTAACCCTAACCCGAACCCTAACTTAACCCTAATCGGAACCCTAACCCTAACCCTAACCCTAACCCTAAAACTAACCCCTAACCCTAAACCTAACCCTAACCCCAACCCTAACCATCACACTAACCCTAACCCTAACCCGAACCCTAACCCTAACCCTAACCCTAAACCTAACCCGAACCCGAACCCTACCCTAACCCCTAACCCGAAACCTAACCCTAACCCAAACCCTAACCCTAACCCGAACCCTAACCCTAACCCTATCATAACCCGAACCCGAACCCTAACCCTAACCCGACCCCTAACCCGAACCCGAACCCTAAACCTAACCCGAACCCTAACCCTAACCCTAAGCAGAACCCTAACCCTAACCCTAACCCGAACCCTAACCCTAACCCGAACCCTAACCCTAACCCGAACCCTAACCCTAACCCTAACTGGAACCCTAACCCGAACCCGAACCCAAACCCTAAACCTAACCCGAAACCTGACCCTAACCCTAACCCTAACTTGAACTCTAACCCTACCCTAACCCTAACCATAACCCGAACCCGAACCCTAACCCCTAACACTAACCCGAACCCGAACCCTAACCCAAACCCTAACCCTAACCCTAACCCGAACCCTAACTCTAACACGAACCCTAACCCTAACCCGAACCCGAACCCTAACCCTAACCCGAAACCTAACCCTAAACCTAACCCGAACCCGAACCCTAACCCCTAACCCTAACCCGAAACCGAACCCTAACCCAAACCCTAACCCTAACCCGAACCCTAACCCTAACACGAACCCTAACCCTAACCCGCAACCTAACCCTAACCCGAACCCGAACCCTAACCCTAACCCTAACCCTAAACCTAACCCTAACCGGAACCCTAACCCTAACCTGAACCCGAAACCTAACCCTAACCCTAACCCCAACCCCAACCCTAAAACTAACACTAACCCTAACCCTAACCCGAACCCTAACCCTAACCCTAACCCTAAAGCTAACCCTAAACCAAACCCAAACCCTAACCCTAACCCCTAACCCGAACGCTAACCCTAACCCGAACCCTAAACTAACCCTAATCGAACCCTAACCCTAACCCTAACCCTAACCCTAAAACTAACCCCTAACCCTAACCCTAACCCTAACCCCAAACCTAACCCTCACACTAATCCTAACCCTAACCCGAACCCTAACCCTGACCCTAACCCAAACCTAACACGAACCCGAACCCTAACACTAACCCCTAACACGAACCCTAACCCTAACCCGAACCCTAACCCGAACCCGAACCCTAACCCTAACCCTATCATAACCCGAAACCGAACCCTAACCCTAACCCTAACCCTAACCCGAACCCGAACCCTAACCCTAACCCGAACCCTAACCCTAACCCGAACCCTAAACCTAACCCTAACCCGAACCCTAACCCTAACCCTAACCCGAAACCTAACCGTAACCCGAAACCTAACCCTAAAACTAACCCTAACCCTAACACGAACCCTAACCCTAACCCTAACCCGAACACTAACCCGAACCCTAACCCTAACCCTAACCTGAACACTAACCCCTAACAATAACCCAAACCCGAACCCTAACCCGAAACCTAAACCTAACCCTAACCCGAACACTAACCCTAACCCTAACCCTAACCCGAACCCTAAGCCTAACCCTAACTCTAACCCTAAACCTAACCCTAACCCGAAACCTACCCCTAACCCGAACCCTAACCCGAGCGCTAACCCAAACCCTAACCCGAACCCTAACCTTAACCCCAACCCGACCCCGTACTCTAACCCTAACCCTAACCCTAAACCGAACTCTAAACCGAGCGCTAACCCAAACCCTAACCCGAAACCTAACCCTAACCCGAATCCGAAACCGAACCCTAACCCTAACCGTAACCCTAACCCTAAACCTAACCCTAACCCTAACCCTAACGCTAACCCTAATCCTAAAACTAACCCCTAACCCGAACCCTAACCCTAAACCGAACCCGAACCCTAACCCGAACCCTAACCCTAACCCTATCATAACCCGAACCCGAACCCTAACCCTAACCCTAACCCTAACCCTAACCCTAACCCTAACCCGAAACCTAACCCTAACCCTAACCCTAACCCTAACCCTAACCTGAATCCTAACTCTAACCCGAACCCTAACCCGAACCCTAACCCGAACCCTAACCCTAAACACGAAACCTAAACCTAAGCCTAACCCGAACCCTAACCCTAACCCTAACCTGAACACTAACCCCTAAAGATAACCCGAACCCGAACCCTAACCCGAACCCTAACCCTAACCCTAACGCTAACCCGAACCCGAACCCGAACCCTAACCCTAACCCTAACCCGAACCCTAACCCTAACCCTAACCCGAACCCTAACCCTAACCCTAACCGGAACCCGAACCCTAACCCTTTACCCGAATCCTAACCCTAACCCGAACCCTAACCCGAACCCTAACCCTAACCCTAACCCCGAACCCGAACCCTAAACCTAACCCTAACCCTAACCCGAACCCTAAACCGAACCCTAAACCGAACCCCAACCCTAACCCTAACCGTAACTCGAACCCTAAACCTAACCCTAACCCGAACCCTAACCCTAACCCGAACGCTAACCCTAACCCTAACCCTAACCCGAACCCTAACCCTAACCCTAACCCGACCCCTAACTCGAACCCTAACACGAACCCTAAACCTAACCCTAACCCTAACCCTAAACCGAAACCTAACCCTAACCCTAACCCGGACCTAACCCTAACCCGAACACTAACCCTAACCCTAACCGGAACCCTAACCCTAATCTGAACCCGAACCCTAACCCTAACCCGAAACCTGACCCTAACCCTAACCCTAACCCGAACCCTAACCCTAACCCTAATCCTAACCCGAACCTTAACACGAACCCTAACCCTAACCCTAACCCGAACCCTATGCCTAACCCTAACCCTAACCCGAACACTAACCCTAACCCGAACCCTAACACTAACCCTAAACCTAACCCTAACCCGAACCCTAACCCTAACCCTAACCTAACCCTAAACCGAACCCTAACCCTAACCCTAACCCTAACACTAACCTCTAACCCTAACCCGAAACCTAACCCTAACCCTAACCCGAACCCGAACCCTAACCCCTAACCCTAACCCGAACTCGAACCCTCACCCAAACCCTAACCCTAACCCTAACCCGAACCCTAACCCTAACACGAACCCTAACCCTAACCCGAAACCGAACCCTAACCCTAACCCTAAACCTAACCCGCAACCTAACCCTAACCCGAACCCGAACCCTAACCCTAACCCTAACCCTAACCCTAACCCTAACCCTAAACCTAACCCTAACCCGAACCCTAACCCTAACCTGAACCCTAAACCTAACCCTAACACTAACCCTAACCCCAACCCCAACCCTAACACTAACACTAAACCTAACCCTAACCCGAACCCTAACCGTAACCCGAACCCTAAAGCTAACCCTAACCCGAACCCGAACCCTAACCCTAACCCCTAACCCGAACGCTAACCCTAACCCGAACCCTAACCTAACCCTAATCCGAACCCTAACCCTAACCCTAACCCTAACCCTAAAACTAACCCCTAACCCTAAACCTAACCCTAACCCCAACCCGAACCATCACACTAACCCTAACCCTAACCCGAACCCTAACCCTAACCCTAACCCTAAACCTAACCCGAACCCGAACCCTAACCCTAACCCCTAACCCGAAACCTAACCCTAACCCAAACCCTAACCCTAACCCGAACCCTAACCCTAACCCTATCATAACCTGAACCCGAACCCTAACCCTAACCCTAACCCGAACCCGAACCCTAAACCTAACCCGAACCCTAGCCCTAACCCGAACCCTAACCCTAACCCTAACCCGAACCCTAACCCTAACCCTAACTCGAACCCTAACCGTAACCCGAAACCTAACCCTAACCCTAACCCTAACACGAACCCTAACCCTAACCATAACCCGAACCCTAACCCGAACCCTAACCCTAACCCTAACCTGAACACTAACCCCTAACAATAACCCGAACCCTAACCCTAACCCTAACCCTAACCCTAACCCTAACCCTAACACGAACCCTAACCCTAACGCTAACCCGAACCCTAACCCGAAACCTAACCATAACCCTAACCTGAACACTAACCCCTAACAATAACCCGAACCCAAAACCTAACCCGAATCCTAACCCTAACCCTAACCCGAACCCTAACCCTAACCCTAACCCTAACCCGAACCCTAACCCTAACCTTAACTCTAACCCTAAACCTAACCCTAACCCGAACCCTACCCCTAACCCGAACCCTAACCCGAGCGCAAACCCAAAACCTAACCCGAACCCTAACCCTAACCCGAAACCGAACCCGAACCCTAACCCTAACCCTAACCCTAACCTGAACCCTAAACCGAGCGCTAATCCAAACCCTAACCCGAAACCTAACCCGAAACCGAACCCGAACCCTAACCCTAACCCTAACCCGAACCCTAACCCTAACCCTAACCCTAAACCTAACCGTAACCCGAACCCTAACCCTAACCCTAACCCTAACCCTAAACCGAATCCTAACTCTAACCCGAAACCTAACCCGAACCCTAACCCGAACCCTAACCCTAAACCGAACCCGAACCCTAACCCTAACCCGAACCCGAACCCTAACCCTAACCCTAATCCCAACCCTAACCCGAACCCTAACCCGAACCCTAACTCTAACCTGAACCCTAACCCTAACCCAAACCCGAAACCTAACCCTAAACCGAACCCGAACCTTAAACCTAACCCTAACCCTAACCCGAACCCTAACCCGAACCCTCACCCGAACCCTAACCCTAACCCTATTCCGAACCCTAACCCGAAACCTAACCCTAACCCGAACCCGAACCCTAACACTAACCCTAACCCTAACCCTAACCTGAACCCAAACCATAACCCATAACCTAATCCCAACCCTAACCCGAACCCTAACCCGAACCCTAACTCGAACCCTAACCCCTAACCCTAACCGGAACCCGAACCCTAACCCGAACCCTAACCCTAACCCGAACCCGAACCCTAACCCTAACCCGAATTCGAACCCGAACCCTAACCCTAACCCTAACCCGAACACTAACCCTAACCCTAACCCTAACCCTAACCCGAACCCTAACCCTAACCCTAACACTAACCCTGACCCTAACCCGAATCCTAACTCTAACCCGAACCCTAACCTGAACCCTAACCCGAAGCCTAACCCTAACCCGAACCCGAACCCTAACCCTAACCCGAAACCGAACCCGAACCCTAACCCTAACCCGAACCCTAACCCTAACCCTAACCCGAACCCTAACCCGAACCCTAACCCGAACCCTAACCCTAACCCTAAACCGAACCCTAACCCTAACCCGAACCCTAACCGAACCCTAACCCTAACCCGAACCCTAACCCTAACCCTAACCCGAACCCTAACCCGAACCCTAACCCTAACCCTAACCCTAACCCGAACCCTAACCCTAACCCTAACCGGAATCCTAACCCTAACCCTAACCCGACCCCTAACCCGAACCCTATCACGAACCCTAAACCTAACCCTAACCCTAACCCTAAGCAGAACCCTAACCCTAACCCGAACCCTAACCCTAACCCGAACCCTAACCCTAACCCGAACCCTAACCCTAACCCTAACTGGAACCCTAACCCGAACCCGAAACCAAACCCTAAACCTAACCCGAAACCTGACCCTAACCCTAACCCTAACTTGAACTCTAACCCTACCCTAACCCTAACCATAACCCGAACCCGAAACCTAACCCCTAACACTAACCCGAACCCGAACCCTAACCCAAACCCTAACCCTAACCCTAACCCGAACCCTAACGCTAACACGAACCCTAACCCTAACCCGAACCCGAACCCTAACCCTAACCCTAAACCTAACCCGCAACCTAACCCTAACCCGAACCCGAACCCTAACCCTAACCCTAACCCTAACCCTAAACCTAACCCTAACCCGAACCTTAACCCTAACCTGAACCCGAAACCTAACCCTAAACCTAACCCTATCCCCAACCCCAACCCTAACACTAACACTAACCCTAACCCTAACCCGAACCCTAACCCTAACCCTAACCGTAACGCTAACCCTAACCCGAACCGGAACCCTAACCCTAACCCTAAACTAACCCTAATCCGAACCCTAACCCTAACACTAACCCTAACACTAACCCGAATCCTAACTCTAACCCGAACCCTAACCCTAACCCGAACCCGAACCCTAACCCTAACCCGAACCCGTAAATTAACCCTAACCCTAACCCTAACCCGAACCCTAACCCGAACCCTAACCCGAACCCTAACCCGAACCCTAACCCGAACCCTAACCCTAACCCTATTCCGAACCATAACCCGAACCCTAACCCTAACGGGAACCCGAACCCGAACACTAACCCTAACCCTAACCCTAACCTGAACCCAAACCCTAACACATACCCTAATCCCAACCCTAACCCGAACCCTAACCTGAACCCTAACTCGAACCCTAACCCCTAAGCATAACCGGAACCTGAACCCTAACCCGAACCCTAACCCTAACCCGAACCCGAACCCTAACCCTAACCCGAACCCTAACCCTAACCCTAAACCTAACCTGAAACTTAACACGAACCCTAACCCTAACCCTAACCCGAACCCTATGCCTAACCCTAACCCTAACCCGAACACTAACCCTAACCCGAACCCTAACCCTAACCCTAACCCGAACCCTAACCCTAACCCTAACCTAACCCTAATCCGAACCCTAACCCTAACCCTAACCCTAACACTAACCTCTAACCCTAACCCGAACCCGAACCCTAACCCAAACCCTAACCCTAAACCGAACCCTAACCCTAACACGAACCCTAACCCAAACCCGAAACCTAACCCTAACCCTAAACCTAACCCGCAACCTAACCCTAACCCGAACCCGAACCCTAACCCTAACCCTAACCCTAACCCTAAACCTAACCCTAACCCGAACCCTAACCCTAACCTGAACCCGAAACCTAACCCTAACCCTAACCCCAACCCCAACCCTAAAACTAACACTAACCCTAACCCTAACCCGAACCCTAACCCTAACCCTAACCCTAAAGCTAACCCTAACCCAAACCCGAACCCTAAACCTAACCCCTAACCCGAACCCTAACCCTAACCCGAACCCTAACCCGAACCCTAACACGAACCCTAACCCCTAAACCTAACCGGAACCCGAACCCTAACCCGAACACTAACCCTAACCCGAACCCGAACCCTAACCCTAACCCGAACTCGAACCCGAACCCTAACCCTAACCCTAACCCAAACCCTAACCCTAACCCTAACCGGAACCCGAAACCTAACCCTAACCCTAACCCTAACCCTAACCCAAACCCTAACCCTAACCCTAACCCTAACTCTAACCCGAACCCTAACCCTAACCCGAACCCTAACCCTAACCCTAACCCAAACCAGAACCCTAACCCTAACCCCTAACCCGAACGCTAACCCTAACCCGAACACTAACCTAACCCTAATCCGAAACCTAACCCTAACGCTAACCCTAATCCTAAAACTAACCCCTAACCCTAACCCTAACCCCAACCCTAACCCTCACACTAACCCTAACCCTAACCCGAACCCTAACCCTAACCCTAAACCTAACCCGAACCCGAAACCTAAACCTAACCCCTAACCCGAAACCTAACCCTAACCCGAACCCTAACCCTAACCCGAACCCTAACCCTAACCCTATCATAACCCGAACCCGAACCCTAACCCTAACCCTAACCCTAACCCTAACCCGAACCCTAACCCTAACCCTAACCCTAACCCTAACCCGAATCCTAACTCTAACCCGAACCCTAACCCGAACCCTAACCCGAACCCTAACCCTAAACACGAAACCTAAACCTAAGCCTAACCCGAACCCTAACCCTAACCCTAACCCTAACAGGAACCCGAACCCGAACCCTAACCCTAACCCTAACCCGAACCCTAACCGTAACCTTAACCCGAACCCTAACCCGAACCCTAACCCGAACCCTAACCCTAACCCTAAACCGAACCCTAACCCTAACCCGAACCCTAACCCGAACCCTAACCCTAACCCTAACCCGAACCCAAACCCTAACCCTAACCCGAAACCTAACCCGAACCCTAACCCTAACCCTAACCCGAACCCTAACCCTAACCCTAACCGGAACCCGAACCCTAACCCTTTACCCGAATCCTAACCCTAACCCGAACCCTAACCCGAACCCTAACCCTAACCCTAACCCCGAACCCGAACCCTAAACCTAACCCTAACCCTAACCCGAACCCTAAACCGAAAACTAAACCGAACCCCAACCCTAACCCTAACCGTAACTCGAACCCTAAACCTAACCCTAACCCGAACCCTAACCCTAACCCGAACGCTAAACCTAACCCTAACCCGAACCCTAACCCTAACCCTAACCCTAACCCGACCCCTAACTCGAACCCTAACACGAACCCTAAACCTAACCCTAACCCTAACCCTAAACCGAAACCTAACCCTAACCCTAACCCGGACCTAATCCTAACCCGAACCCTAACCCGAACCCTCACCGGAACCCTAACCCTAACCTGAACCCGAACCCTAACCCTAACCCGAAACCTGACCCTAACCCTAACCCTAACCCGAACCCTAACCCTAACACTAACCCTAACCCTAACCCGAACCTTAACACGAACCCTAAACCTAACCCTAACCCGAACACTAACCCTAACCCGAACCCTAACACTAACCCTAAACCTAACCCTAACCCGAACCCTAACCCTAACCCTAACCTAACCCTAATCCGAACCCTAACCCTAACCCTAACCCTAACACTAACCTCTAACCCTAACCCGAAACCTAACCCTAACCCTAACCCGAACCCGAACCCTAACCCCTAACCCTAACGCGAACTCGAACCCTCACCCAAACCCTAACCCTAACCCTAACCCGAACCCTAACCCTAACACGAACCCTAACCCTAACCCGAAAACGAACCCTAACCCTAACCCTAAACCTAACCCGCAACCTAACCCTAACCCGAACCCGAACCCTAACCCTAACCCTAACCCTAACCCTAACCCTAAACCTAACCCTAACCCGAACCCTAACCCTAACCTGAACCCTAAACCTAACCCTAACCTTAACCCTAACCCCAACCCCAACCCTAACACTAACACTAAACCTAACCCTAACCCGAACCCTAACCCTAACCCGAACCCTAACCCTAACCCTAACCGGAAACCGAACCCTAACCCTTTACCCGAATCCTAACCCTAACCCGAACCCTAACCCGAACCCTAACCCTAACCCTAACCCCGAACCCGAACCCTAAACCTAACCCTAACCCTAACCCGAACCCTAAACCGAAAACTAAACCGAACCCCAACCCTAACCCTAACCGTAACTCGAACCCTAAACCTAACCCTAACCCGAACCCTAACCCTAACCCGAACGCTAACCCTAACCCTAACCCGAACCGTAACCCTAACCCTATCCCTAACCCGACCCCTAACTCGAACCCTAACACGAACCCTAAACCTAACCCTAACCCTAACCCTAAACCGAAACCTAACCCTAACCCTAACCCGGACCTAACCCTAACCCGAACCCTAACCCTAACCCTAACCGGAACCCTAACCCTAACCTGAACCCGAACCCTAACCCTAACCCGAAACCTGACCCTAACCCTAACCCTAACCCAAACCCTAACCCTAACCCTAACCCTAACCCTAACCCGAACCTTAACACGAACCCTAACCCTAACCCTAACCCGAACACTAACCCTAACCCGAACCCTAACACTAACCCTAAACCTAACCCTAACCCGAACCCTAACCCTAACCCTAACCTAACCCTAATCCGAACCCTAACCCTAACCCTAACCCTAACACTAACCTCTAACCCTAACCCGAAACCTAACCCTAACCCTAACCCGAACCCGAACCCTAACCCCTAACCCTAACGCGAACTCGAACCCTCACCCAAACCCTAACCCTAACCCTAACCCGAACCCTAACCCTAACACGAACCCTAACCCTAACCCGAAACCGAACCCTAACCCTAACCCTAAACCTAACCCGCAACCTAACCCTAACCCGAACCCGAACCCTAACCCTAACCCTAACCCTAACCCTAAACCTAAACCTAACCCTAACCCGAACCCTAACCCTAACCTGAACCCTAAACCTAACCCTAACCTTAACCCTAACCCCAACCCCAACCCTAACACTAACACTAAACCTAACCCTAACCCGAACCCTAACCCTAACCCGAACCCTAACGCTAACCCTAACCCGAACCCGAACCCTAACCCTAACCCCTAACCCGAACGCTAACCCTAACCCGAACCCTAACCTAACCCTAATCCGAACCCTAACCCTAACCCTAAAACTAACCCCTAACCCTAAACCTAACCCTAACCCCAAACCTAACCATCACACTAACCCTAACCCTAACCCGAACCCTAACCCTAACCCTAACCCTAAACCTAACCCGAACCCGAACCCTAACCCTAACCCCTAACCCGAAACCTAACCCTAACCCAAACCCTAACCCTAACCCGAACCCTAACCCTAACCCTATCATAACCCGAACCCGAACCCTAACCCTAACCCTAACCCTAACCCGAACCCGAACCCTAAACCTAACCCGAACCCTAGCCCTAACCCGAACCCTAACCCTAACCCTAAACCGAACCCTAACCCTAACACGAACCCTAACCCTAACGCTAACCCGAACCCTAACCCGAAACCTAACCCTAACCCTAACCTGAACACTAACCCCTAACAATAACCCGAACCCAAAACCTAACCCGAACCCTAACCCTAACCCTAACCCGAACCCTAACCCTAACCCTAACCCTAACCGGAACCCTAACCCTAAACTTAACTCTAACCCTAAACCTAACCCTAACCCGAACCCTACCCCTAACCCGAACCCTAACCCGAGCGCAAACCCAAAACCTAACCCGAACCCTAACCCTAACCCGAAACCGAACCCGAACCCTAACCCTAACCCTAACCCTAACCCGAACCCTAAACCGAGCGCTAATCCAAACCCTAACCCGAAACCTAACCCGAACCCGAACCCGAACCCGAACCCTAACCCTAACCCTAACCCGAACCCTAACCCTAACCTTAACCCTAAACCTAACCCTAACCCGAACCCTAACCCTAACCCTAACCCTAACCCTAACCCTAACCCTAACCCGAATCCTAACTCTTACCCGAAACCTAAACCGAACCCTAACCCGAACCCTAACCCTAAACCGAACCCGAACCCTAACCCTAACCCGAACCCGAACCCTAACCCTAACCCTAATCCCAACCCTAACCCGAACCCTAACCCGAACCCTAACTCTAACCCGAACCCTAACCCTAACCCAAACCCGAACCCTAACCCTAACCCGAACCCGAACCTTAAACCTAACCCTAACCCTAACCCGAACCCTAACCCGAACCCTCACCCGAACCCTAACCCTAAACCTATTCCGAACCCTAACCCGAAACCTAACCCTAACCCGAACCCGAACCCTAACACTAACCCTAACCCTAACCCTAACCTGAACCCAAACCCTAACCCATAACCTAATCCCAACCTTAACCCGAACCCTAACCCGAACCCTAACTCGAACCCTAACCCCTAACCCTAACCGGAACCCGAACCCTAACCCGAACCCTAACCCTAACCCGAACCCGAACCCGAACCCTAACCCTAACCCGAATTCGAACCCGAACCCTAACCCTAACCCTAACCCGAACACTAACCCTAACCCTAACCCTAACCCTAACCCGAACCCTAACCCTAACCCTAACCCTAACCCTGACCCTAACCCGAATCCTAACTCTAACCCGAACCCTAACCTGAACCCTAACCCGAACCCTAACCCTAACCCGAACCCGAACCCTAACCCTAACCCGAAACCGAACCCGAAACCTAACCCTAACCCGAACCCTAACCCTAACCCTAACCCGAACCCTAACCCGAACCCTAACCCTAACCCTAAACCGAAACCTAACCCTAACCCGAACCCTAACCCGAACCCTAACCCTAACCCTAACCCGAACCCTAACCCTAACCCTAACCCGAACCCTAACCCGAACCATAACCCTAACCCTAACCCTAACCCTAACCCGAACCCTAACCCTAACCCTAACCGGAATCCTAACCCTAACCCTAACCCGACCCCTAACCCGAACCCTAACACGAACCCTAAACCTAACCCTAACCCTAACCCTAAGCAGAACCCTAACCCTAACCCTAAACCGAACCCTAACCCTAACCCGAACCCTAACCCTAACCCTAACTGGAACCCTAACCCTAAACCGAACCCAAACCCTAACCCTAACCCGAAACCTGACCCTAACCCTAACCCTAACTCGAACCCTAACCCTAACCCTAACCCTAACCAGAACCTTAACACGAACCCTAACCCTAACCCGAACCCTATGCCTAACCCTAACCAACCCTAACACTAACCCTAACCCGAACCCTAACCCTAACCCTAACCCTAACCCTAACCCGAACCCTAACCCTAACCCTAACCTAACCCTAATCCGAACCCTAACCCTAACCCTAACCCTAACACTAACCTCTAACCCTAACCCGAAACCTAACCCTAAACCTAACCCGAACCCGAACCCTAACCCCTAACCCTAACCCGAACCCGAACCCTAACCCAAACCCTAACCCTAACCCGAACCCTAACCCTAACACGAACCCTAAGCCTAACCCGAACCTAACCCTAACCCTAACACTAACCTCTGACCCTAACCCGAAACCTAACCCTAAACCTAACCAGAACCCGAACCCTAACCCTACCCTAACCCTAACCATAACCCGAAACCGAACCCTAACCCCTAACACTAACCCGAACCCGAACCCTAACCCAAACCCTAACCCTAACCCTAACCCGAACCCTAACCCTAACACGAACCCTAACCCTAACCCGAACCCGAACCCTAACCCTAACCCTAAACCTGACACGCAACCTAACCCTAACCCAAACCCGAACCCTAACCCTAACCCTAACCCTAACCCTAAACCTAACCCTAACCCGAACCTTAACCCTAACCTGAACCCGAAACCTAACCCTAAACCTAACCCTATCCCCAACCCCAACCCTAACACTAACACTAACCCTAACCCTAACCCGAACCCTAACCCTAACCCTAACCGTAACGCTAACCCTAACCCGAACCGGAACCCTAACCCTAACCCCTAACCCGAACGCTAACCCTAACCCAAAACCTAACCTAAACCTAATCCGAACCCTAACCCTAACCCTAACCCTAACCCTAAAACTAACCCCTAACCCTAAACCTAACCCTAACCCCAACCCTAACCATCACACTAACCCTAACCCTAACCCGAACCCGAACCCGAACCCTAACCCTAACCCTAACCCGAACCCTAACCCTAACCTAACTCTAACCATAACCCTAACCCAAACCCTAACCCTAACCCTAACCCTAACCCTAACCCCTAACCATAACCGGAACCCGAACCCTAACCCGAATCCTAACCCTAACCCTAAACCTAACCCGAACCCGAACCCTAACCCTAACCCCTAACACGAACCCTAACCCTAACCCGAACCCTTACCCGAACCCGAACCCTAACCCTAACCCTATCATAACCCGAACCCGAACCCTAACCCTAACCCTAACCCGAACCCGAACCCTAACCCTAAACCGAACCCTAACCCTAACCCGAACCCTAAACCTAACCCTAACCCGAACCTTAACCCTAACCTGAACCCGAAACCTAACCCTAAACCTAACCCTATCCCCAACCCCAACCCTAACACTAACACTAACCCTAACCCTAACCCGAACCCTAACCCTAACCCTAACCCGAACCCTAACCGTAACCCGAAACCTAACCCTAAACCTAACCCTAACCCTAACACTAACCCTAACCCTAACCCGAACACTAACCCGAACCCTAACCCTAACCCTAACCTGAACACTAACCCCTAACAATAACCCGAACCCGAACCCTAACCCGAACCCTAACCCTAACCCTAACCCGAACCCTAAACCTAACCCTAACCCTAACCCGAACCCTAAGCCTAACCCTAACTCTAACCCTAAACCTAACCCTAACCCGAACCCTACCCCTAACCCGAACCCTAACCCGAGCGCTAACACAAACCCTAACCCGAACCCTAACCCTAACCCCAACCCGACCCCGAACTCTAACCCTAACCCTAACCCTAAACCGAACTCTAAACCGAGCGCTAACCCAAACCCTAACCCGAAACCTAACCCTAACCCGAATCCGAACCCGAACCCTAACCCTAACCCTAACCCGAACGCTAACCCTAACCCTAACCCTAACCCGAACCCTAACCCTAACCCTAACCCTAACCCTAACCCGAAACCTAACCCTAACCCTAACCCGGACCTAACCATAACCCGAACCCTAACCCTAACCCTAACCGGAACCCTAAACCTAACCTGAACCCGAACCCTAACCCTAACCCGAAACCTGACCCTAACCCTAACCCTAACCCGAAACCTAACCCTAACCCTAACCCTAACCCTAACCCTAACCCGAACCTTAACACGAACCCTAACCCTAACCCTAACCCGAACCCTATGCCTAACCTTAACCCTAACCCGAACACTAACCCTAACCCGAACCCTAACACTAACCCTAAACCTAACCCTAACCCGAACCCTAACCCTAACCCTAACCTAACCCTAATCCGAACCCTAACCCTAACCCTAACCCTAACACTAACCTCTAACCCTAACCCGAAACCTAACCCTAACCCTAACCCGAACCCGAACCCTAACCCCTAACCCTAACCCGAACTCGAACCCTCACCCAAACCCTAACCCTAACCCGAACCCTAACCCTAACACGAACCCTAACCCTAACCCGAAACCGAACCCTAACCGTAACCCTAAACCTAACCCGCAACCTAACCCTAACCCGAACCCGAACCCTAACCCTAACCCTAACCCTAACCCTAACCCTAACCCTAAACCGAACCCTAAACCGAACCCTAACCCTAACCTGAACCCTAAACCTAACCCTAACCCTAACCCTAACCCCAACCCCAACCCTAACACTAACACTAAACCTAACCCTAACCCGAAACCTAACCCTAACCCGAACCCTAATGCTAACCCTAACCCGAACCCGAACCCTAACCCTAACCCCTAACCCGAACGCTAACCCTAACCCGAACCCTAACCTAACCCTAATCCGAACCCTAACCCTAACCCTAACCCTAACCCTAAAACTAACCCCTAACCCTAAACCTAACCCTAACCCCAAACCTAACCATCACACTAACCCTAACCCTAACCCGAACCCTAACCCTAACCCTAACCCTAAACCTAACCCGAACCCGAACCCTAACCCTAACCCCTAACCCGAAACCTAACCCTAACCCAAACCCTAACCCTAACCCGAACCCTAACCCTAACCCTATCATAACCCGAACCCTAACCCTAACCCTAACCCTAACCCTAACCCGAACCCGAACCCTAAACCTAACCCGAACCCTAGCCCTAACCAGAACCCTAACCCTAACCCTAACCCGAACCCTAACCCTAACACGAACCCTAACCCTAACGCTAACCCGAACCCTAACCCAAAACCTAACCCTAACCCTAACCTGAACACTAACCCCTAACAATAACCCGAACCCAAAACCTAACCCGAACCCTAACCCTAACCCTAACCCGAACCCTAACCCTAACCCTAACCCTAACCCGAACCCTAACCCTAAACCTAACTCTAACCCTAAACCTAACCCTAACCCGAACCCTACCCCTAACCCGAACCCTAACCCGAGCGCCAACCCAAAACCTAACCCGAACCCTAACCCTAACCCGAAACCGAACCCGAACCCTAACCCTAACCCTAACCCTAACCCGAACCCTAAACCGAGCGCTAATCCAAACCCTAACCCGAAACCTAACCCGAACCCGAACCCGAACCCGAACCCTAACCCTAACCCTAACCCGAACCCTAACCCTAACCCTAACCCTAAACTTAACCCTAACCCGAACCCTAAACCTAACCCCAACCCTAACCCTAACCCTAACCCGAATCCTAACTCTTACCCGAAACCTAAACCGAACCCTAACCCGAACCCTAACCCTAAACCGAACCCGAACCCTAACCCTAACCCGAACCCGAACCCTAACCCTAACCCTAATCCCAACCCTAACCCGAACCCTAAACCGAACCCTAACTCTAACCCGAACCCTAACCCTAACCCAAACCCGAACCCTAACCCTAACCCGAACCCGAACCTTAAACCTAACCCTAACCCTAAACCGAACCCTAACCCGAAACCTCACCCGAACCCTAACCCTAACCCTAACCCTATTCCGAACCCTAACCCGAAACCTAACCCTAACCCGAACCCGAACCCTAACACTAACCCTAACCCTAACCCTAACCTGAACCCAAACCCTAACCCATAACCTAATCCCAACCCTAACCCGAACCCTAACCCGAACCCTAACTCGAACCCTAACCCCTAACCCTAACCGGAACCCGAACCCTAACCCGAACCCTAACCCTAACCCGAACCCGAACCCGAACCCTAACCCTAACCCGAATTCGAACCCGAACCCTAACCCTAACCCTAACCCGAACACTAACCCTAACCCTAACCCTAACCCTAACCCGAACCCTAACCCTAACCCTAACCCTAACCCTGACCCTAACCCGAATCCTAACTCTAACCCGAACCCTAACCTGAACCCTAACCCGAACCCTAACCCTAACCCGAACCCGAACACTAACCCTAACCCGAAACCGAACCCGAACCCTAACCCTAACCCGAACCCTAACCCTAACCCTAACCCGAACCCTAACCCGAACCCTAACCCGAACCCTAACCCTAACCCTAAACCGAACCCTAACCCTAACCCGAACCCTAACCCGAACCCTAACACTAACCCTAACCCGAACCCTAACCCTAACCCTAACCCGAACCCTAACCCGAACCATAACCCTAACCCTAACCCTAACCCTAACCCAAACCCTAACCCTAACCCTAACCGGAATCCTAACCCTAACCCTAACCCGACCCCTAACCCGAACCCTAACACGAACCCTAAACCTAACCCTAACCCTAACCCTAAGCAGAACCCAAACCTAACCCTAACCCGAACCCTAACCCTAACCCGAACCCTAACCCTAACCCTAACCCTAAACCTAACCCGCAACCTAACCCTAACCCAAACCCGAACCCTAACCCTAACCCTAACCCTAACCCTAAACCTAACCCTAACCCGAACCTTAACCCTAACCTGAACCCGAAACCTAACCCTAAACCTAACCCTATCCCCAACCCCAACCCTAACACTAACACTAACCCTAACCCTAACCCGAACCCTAACCCTAACCCTAACCGTAACGCTAACCCTAACCCGAACCGGAACCCTAACCCTAACCCCTAACCCGAACGCTAACCCTAACCCAAAACCTAACCTAAATCTAATCCGAACCCTAACCCTAACCCTAACCCTAACCCTAACCCTAACCCTAAAACTAACCCCTAACCCTAAACCTAACCCTAACCCCAACCCTAACCATCACACTAACCCTAACCCTAACCCGAACCCGAACCCGAACCCTAACCCTAACCCTAACCCGAACCCTAACGCTAACCTAACCCTAACCATAACCCTAACCCAAACCCTAACCCTAACCCTAACCCTAACCCTAACCCCTAACCATAACCGGAACCCGAACCCTAACCCGAATCCTAACCCTAACCCTAAACCTAACCCGAACCCGAACCCTAACCCTAACCCCTAACACGAACCCTAACCCTAACCCGAACCCTAACCCGAACCCGAACCCTAACCCTAACCCTATCATAACCCGAACCCGAACCCTAACCCTAAGCCTAACCCTAACCCGAACCCGAACCCTAACCCTATACCGAATCCTAACCCTAACCCGAACCCTAAACCTAACCCTAACCCGAACCCTAACCCTAACCCTAACCCGAACCCTAACCGTAACCCGAAACCTAACCCTAAACCTAACCCTAACCCTAACACGAACCCTAACCCTAACACTAACCCGAACACTAACCCGAGACCTAACCCTAACCCTAACCTGAACACTAACCCCTAACAATAACCCGAACCCGAACCCTAACCCGAACCCTAACCCTAACCCTAACCCGAACCCTAAACCTAACCCTAACCCTAACCCGAACCCTAAGCCTAACCCTAACTCTAACCCTAAACCTAACCCTAACCCGAACCCTACCCCTAACCCGAACCCTAACCCGAGCGCTAACACAAACCCTAACCCGAACCCTAACCCTAACCCCAACCCGACCCCGAACTCTTACCCTAACCCTAACCCTAAACCGAACTCTAAACCGAGCGCTAACCCAAACCCTAACCCGAAACCTAACCCTAACCCGAATCCGAACCCGAACCCTAACCCTAACTCTAACCCGAACCCTAACCCTAACCCTAACCCTAACCCTAACCCTAACCCGAACCCTAACCCTAACCCTAACCCTAACCCGAATCCTAACTCTAACCCGAACCCTAACCCGAACCCTAACCCGAACCCTAACCCTAAACCGAACCCGAACCCTAAACCAACCCGAACCCGAAACCGAACCCTAACCTTAACCCTAATCCCAACCCTAACCCGAACCCTAACCCGAACCCTAACACGAACCCTAACCCCTAAACCTAACCGGAACCCGAACCCTAACCCGAACACTAACCCTAACACGAACCCGAACCCTTACCCTAACCCGAAATCGAACCCGAACCCTAACCCTAACCCTAACCCAAACCCTAACCCTAACCCTAACCCTAACCCTAACCCGAAACCTAACCCTAACCCTAACCCTAACCCTAACCCAAACCCTAACCCTAACCCTAACCCTAACTCTAACTCGAACCCTAACCCTAACCCGAACCCTAACCCTAACCCTAACCCAAACCCGAACCCTAACCCTAACCCCTAACCCGAACGCTAACCCTAACCCGAACACTAACCTAACCCTAATCCGAACCCTAACCCTAACCCTAACCCTAATCCTAAAACTAAACCCTAACCCTAACCCTAACCCTAACCCTAACCCCAACCCTAACCCTCACACTAAACCTAACCCTAACCCGAACCCTAAACCTAACCCTAAACCTAACCCGAAACCGAACCCTAACCCTAACCCCTAACCCGAACCCTAACCCTAACCCGAACCCTAACCCTAACCCTAACCCGAACCCTAACCCTAACCCTATCATAACCCGAACCCGAACCCTAACCCTAACCCTAACCCTAACCCTAACCCTAACCCTAACCCGAACCCTAACCCTAACCCTAACCCTAACCCTAACCCGAATCCTAACTCTAACCCGAACCCTAACCCGAACCGTAACCCGAACCCTAATCCTAAACACGAAACCTAAACCTAAGTCTAACCCGAACCCTAACACGAACCCTAACCCTAACCCTAACCTGAACACTAACCCCTAACAATAACCCGAACCCGACCCTAACCCGAACCCTAACCCTAACCCTAACCCTAACCCGAACCCTAACCCGAACCCGAACCCTAACCCTAACCCGAACCCTAACCCTAACCCTAACCCGAACCCTAACCCGAACCCTAATCCGAACCCTAACCCTAACCCTAAACCGAACCCTAAACCTAACCCGAAACCTAACCCGAACCCTAACCCTAACCCTAACCCGAACCCAAACCCTAACCCTAACCCGAACCCTAACCCGAACCCTAACACTAACCCTAACCCTAACCCTAACCCTAACCCTAACCCTAACCCCGAACCGGAACCCTAAACCTATCCCTAACCCTAACCCGAACCCTAAACCGAACCCTAAACCGAACCCCAACCTTAACCCTAACCGTAACTCAAACCCTAAACCTAACCCTAACCCGAACCCTAACCCTAACCCGAACGCTAACCCTAACCCTAACCCTAACCCGAACCCTAACCCTAACCCTAACCCGACCCCTAACTCGAACCCTAACACGAACCCTAACACTAACACTAACCCTAACCCTAAACCGAAACCTAACCCTAACCCTAACCCGGACCTAACCCTAACCCGAACCCTAACCCTAACCCTAACCGGAAACCTAACCCTAACCCGAACCCGAACCCTAACCCTAACCCGAAACCTGACCCTAACCCTAACCCTAACCCGAACCCTAACCCTAACCCTAACCCTAACCCGAACCTTAACACGAACCCTAACCCTAACCCTAACCCGAACCCTATGCCTAACCCTAACCCTAACCCGAACACTAACCCTAACCCGAACCCTAACACTAACCCTAACCCTAACCCTAACCCGAACCCTAACCCTAAACCTAACCTAACCATAATCCGAACCCTAACCCTAACCCTAACCATAACACTAACCTCTAACCCTAACCCGAAACCTAACCCTAACCCTAACCCGAACCCGAACCCTAACCCCTAACCCTAACCCGAACCCGAACAATAACCCAAACCCTAACCCTAACCCAACCCGAACCCTAACCCTAACGCGAACCCTAACTCTAACCCGAACACGAACCCTGACCCTAACCCTAAACCTAACCCGCAACCTAACCCTAACCCGAACCCGAACCCTAACCCTAACCCTAACCCTAACCCTAACCCTAAACCTAACCCTAACCCGAACCCTAACCCTAAACTGAACCCTAACCTAACCCTAACCCTAACCCTAACCCCAACTCCAACCCTAACACTAACACTAAACCTAACCCTAACCCGAACCCTAACCCTAACCCGAACCCTAACGCTAACCCTAACCCGAACCCGAACCCTAACCCTAACCCCTAACCCGAACGCTAACCCTAACCCGAACCCTAACCTAACCCTAATC
>JAVLSZ010000124.1:815000-820000 GCA_032313775.1 Urocyon cinereoargenteus
ACCCTAACCCTAACTCGAACCCTAAACGTAACCCGAAACCTAACCCTAACCCTAACCCTAACCCTAACACGAACCCTAACCCTAACCCTAACGCGAACCCTAACCCGAACCCTAACCCTAACACTAACCTGAACACTAACCCCTAACAATAACCCAAACGCAAACCCTAACCCGACCCTAACCCTAACACTAACCCGAACCCTAACCCTAACCCTAACCCTAACACGAAACCTAACCCTAACCCTAACTCTAACCCTAAACCTAAACCGAACCCGAACCCTAACCCTAACCCCTAACCCGAACCCTAACCCTAACCCGACCCTAACCCTAACCCGAACCCTAACCCTAACCCTATCATAACCCGAACCCGAACCCTAACCCTAACCCTAACACTAACCCGAACCCGAACCCTAACCCTAACCCGAAACCTAACCCTAACCCGAACCCTAACCCTAACCCTAAACCGAACCCTAACCCTAACCCTAACCCGAACCCTAACCGTAAACCGAAACCTAACCCTAACCCTAACCCTAACCCTAACACGAACCCTAACCCTAACGCTAACCCGAACCCTAACCCGAACCCTAAACCTAACCCTAACCTGAACACTAACCCCTAACAATAACCCGAACCCAAAACCTAACCCGAACCCTAACCCTAACCCTAACCCGAACCCTAAACCTAACCCTAACCCTAACCCGAACCCTAACCCTAAACCTAACTCTAACCCTAAACCTAACCCTAACCCGAACCCTACCCCTAACCCGAACCCTAACCCGAGCGCAAACCCAAAACCTAACCCGAACCCTAACCCTAACCCGAAACCGAACCCGAACCCTAACCCTAACCCTAACCCGAACCCTAAACCGAGCGCTAATCCAAACCCTAACCCGAAACCTAACCCGAACCCGAACCCGAACCCGAACCCTAACCCTAACCCTAACCCGAACCCTAACCCTAACCCTAACCCTAACCCTAACCCTAACACGAACCCTAACACTAACCCTAACCCTAACCCTAACCCGAATCCTAACTCTAACCCGAAACCTATCCCGAACCCTAACCCGAACCCTAACCCTAAACCGAACCCGAACCCTAACCCTAACCCGAACCCGAACCCGAACCCTAACCCTAATCCCAAGCCTAACCCGAACCGTAACCCCAACCCTAACACGAACCCTAACCCCTAAACCTAACCGGAACCCGAACCCTAACCCGAACCCTAACCCTAACCCGAACCCGAACCCTAACCCTAACCCGAACCCGAACCCGAACCCTAACCCTAACCCTAAACCAAACCCTAACCCTAACCCTAACCCTAAACCGAACCCGAACCCTAACCCTAACCCTAACTCTAACCCGAATCCTAACTCTAACCCGAACCCTAACCCTAAACCAAACCCGAACCCTAACCCTAACCCGAACCCGAACCTTAACCCTAACCCTAACCCTAACCCGAACCCTAACCCGAACCCTCACCCGAACCCTAACCCTAACCCTATTCCGAACCCTAACCCGAAACCTAACCCTAACCCGAACCCGAACCCTAACACTAACCCTAACCCTAACCCTAACCTGAACCCAAACCCTAACCCATAACCTAATCCCAACCCTAACCCGAACCCTAACCCGAACCCTAACTCGAACCCTAACACCTAACCCTAACCGGAACCCGAACCCTAACCCGAACCCTAACCCTAAACCGAACTCGGACCCAAACCCTAACCCGAACCCGAACCCGAACCCTAACCTTAACCCTAACCCGAACACTAAGCCTAACCCTAACCCTAACCCTAACCCGAACCCTAACCCTAACCCTAACCCTGACCCTAACCCGAATACTAAATCTAACCCGAACCCTAACCCGAACCCTAACCCGAACCCTAACCCTAACCCGAACCCGAACCCTAACCCTAACCCGAAACCGAACCCGAACCCTAACCCTAACCCGAAACCTAACCCTAAACCTAACCCGAACCCTAACCAGAACCCTAACCCGAACCCTAACCCTAACCCTAAACCGAACTCTAACCCTAACCCGAACCCTAACCCGAACCCTAACCCTAACCCTAACCCGAACCCTAACCCTAACCCTAACCCTAACCCGAACCCGAACCCTATACCTAACCCTAACCCTAACCCGAACACTAACCCTAACCCGAACCCTAACACTAACCCTAACCCTAACCCTAACCCGAACCCTAACCCTAACCCTAACCTAACCCTACTCCGAACCCTAAACCTAATCCTAACCCTAACACTAACCTCTAACCCTAACCCGAAACCTAACCCTAAACCTAACCAGAACCCGAACCCTAACCCCTAATCCTAACCCGAACCCGAAACCTAACCCAAACCCTAACCCTAACCCTAACCCGAACCCTAACCCTAACACGAACCCTAACCCTAACCCGAACCCGAACCCTAACCCTAACCATAAACCTAACCCGCAACCTAACCCTAACCCGAACCCTAACCCTAACCCTAACCCTAACCCTAACCCTAAACCTAACCCTAACCCGAACCTTAACCCTAAACTGAACCCGAAACCTAACCCTAACCCTAACCCTATCCCCAACCACAACCCTAACACTAACACTAACCCTAACCCTAACCCGAACCCTAACCCTAACCCTAACCCTAACGCTAACCCTAACCCGAACCGGAACACTAACCCTAACCCCTAACCCGAACGCTAACCCTAACCCAAAACCTAACCTAACCCTAATCCGAACCCTAACCCTAACCCAAACCCTAACCCTAAAACTAACCCCTAACCCTAAACCTAACCCTAACCCCAACCCTAAACTTCACACTAACCCTAACCCTAACCCGAACCCTAACCCTAACCCTAACCCTAAACCTAACCCGAACAAGAACCCTAACCCTAATCCTAACCCTAACACTAACCTCTAACCCTAACCCGAAACCTAACCCTAAACCTAACCAGAACCCGAACCCTAACCCCTAATCCTAACCCTAACCCGAACCCTAACCGTAACCCGAATTCTAACCCTAACCCTAAACCTAACCCAAATACGAACCCTAACCCTAACCCTAACTCAAACCCTAACCCGAACCCTAACCCTAACCCTAACACTAACCTCTAACCCTAATCCGAACCCTAACCCTAACCCAAACCCTAACCCTAAAACTAACCCCTAACCCTAAACCTAACCCTAACCCCAACCCTAAACTTCACACTAACCCTAACCCTAACCCGAACCCTAACCCTAACCCTAACCCTAAACCTAACCCGAACCCTAACCCTAACCCTAACCCTAACCCTAACCCGAACCCTAAACCGAGCGCTAACCCAAACCCTAACCCGAAACCTAACCCTAAACCGAACCCGAACCCGAACCCTAACCCTAACCCTAACCCGAACCCTAACCCTACCCTAACCCTAACCATAACCCTAGCCCGAACACTAACCCTAACCCTAACCCTAACCCTAACCCCTAACCATAACCGGAACCGGAACCCTAACCCGAACCCTAACCCTAACCCGAAACCGAACCCTAACCCTAACCCGAATCCGAACCCGAACCCTAACCCTAAACCTAACACGAACACTAACCCTAACCCAAACCATAACCCGAACCCTAACCCTAACCTTAACCATAACCGTGACCCTAACCCGAATCCTAACTCTAACCCGAACCCTAACCCGAACCCTAACCCGAACCCTAACCCTAACCCGAACCCAAACCCTAACCCTAACCCGAACCCGAACCCGAACCCTAACCCTAATCCTAACCCGAACCCTAACCCTAATCCTAACCCTAAACCTAACCCGAACCCTAACCCTAACCCTAAACCGAACACTAACCCTAACCCGAACCCTAACCCTAACCCTAACCCGAACCCGAACCCTAACCCGAACCCGAACCCTAACCCTTCCCGAACCCTAACCCGAACCCTAACCCGAACCCTAACACGAACCCTAACCCGAAACCTAACCCTAACCCTATTCCGAACCCTAACCCGAAACCTAACCCTAACCCGAACCCGAACCCTAACCTTAACCCTAACCCTAACCCGAAACCTAACCCTAACCCTAAACCTAACCCTAACCTGAACCCTAACCCTAACCCGAACCCTAACCCTAACCCTAACCCTAACACTAACCCGAACCCTAACATGAACCCTAACCCGAACCCTAACCCTAACCCTAACCCGAACCCTAACCCGTACCCTAACCCGAACCCTAACCCTAACCCTAACCCGAACCCTAACCCTAACCCGAACCCTAACCCGAACCCTAACCCTAACCCTAACCCTAACCCGAACCCTAACCCTAACCCTAACCCGAAACCTAACCCGAACCCTACCCTAACCCTAACCCTAACCCTAACCCGAACCCTAACCCTAACCCTAACCGGAATCCTAACCCTAACCCTAACCCGACCCCTAACCCGAACCCTAACACGAACCCTAAACCTAACCCTAACCCTAACCCTAAGCAGAACCCTAACCCTAACCCTAACCCGAACCCTAACCCTAACCCTAACCCTAACCCTAACCCTAACTGGAACCCTAACCCTAACCCGAACCCAAACCCTAACCCTAACCCGAAACCTGACCCTACCCCTAACCCTAACCCGAACCCTAACCCTAACACTAACCCTAACCAGAACCTTAACACGAACCCTAACCCTAACCCTAACCCGAACCCTATGCCTATCCCTAACCAACCAGAACACTAACCCTAACCCGAACCCTAACACTAACCCTAACCCTAACCCTAACCCAAACCCTAACCCTAACCCTAACCTAACCCTAATCCGAACCCTAACCCTAACCCTAACCCTAACACTAACCTCTGACCCTAACCCGAAACCTAACCCTAAACCTAACCAGAACCCGAACCCTAACCCTACCCTAACCCTAACCATAACCCGAACCCGAACCCTAACCCCTAACACTAACCCGAACCCGAACCCTAACCCAAACCCTAACCCTAACCCTAACCCGAACCCTAACCCTAACACGAACCC
>JAVLSZ010000124.1:822500-829695 GCA_032313775.1 Urocyon cinereoargenteus
CCTAACCCAAACCCTAACCCTAACCCTAACCCTAACTCTAACTCGAACCCTAACCCTAACCCGAACCCTAACCCTAACCCTAACGCATATCCGAACCCTAACCCTAACCCCTAACCCGAACGCTAACCCTAACCCGAACACTAACCTAACCCTAATCCGAACCCTAACCCTAACCCTAACCCTAATCCTAAAACTAACCCCTAACCCTAACCCTAACCCTAACCCTAACCCTAACCCTAACCCCAACCCTAACCCTCACACTAAACCTAACCCTAACCCGAACCCTAAACCTAACCCTAAACCTAACCCGAACCCGAACCCTAACCCTAACCCCTAAACCGAACCCTAACCCTAACCCGAACCCTAACCCTAACCCGAACCCTAACCCTAACCCTATCATAACCCGAACCCGAACCCTAACCCTAACCCTAACCCTAACCCTAACCCTAACCCGAACCCTAACCCTAACCCTAACCCTAACCCTAACCCTAACCCGAATCCTAACTCTAACCCGAACCCTAACCCGAACCCTAACCCGAACCCTAACCCTAAACACGAAACCTAAACCTAAGCCTAACCCGAACCCTAACACGAACCCTAACCCTAACCCTAACCTGAACACTAACCCCTAACAATAACCCGAACCCGAAACCTAACCCGAACCCTAACCCTAACCCTAACCCGAACCCGAACCCGAACCCTAACCCTAACCCTAACCCGAACCCTAACCCTAAGCCTAACCCGAACCCTAACCCGAACCCTAACCCGAACCCTAACCCAAACCCTAAACCGAACCCTAAACCTAACCCGAAACCTAACCCGAACCCTAACCCTAACCCTAACCCGAACCCAAACCCTAACCCTAACCCGAACCCTAACCCGAACCCTAACACTAACCCTAACCCTAACCCGAACCCTAACCCTACCCCTAACCGGAACCCGAACCCTAACCCTTTACCCGAATCCTAACCCTAACCCGAACCCTAACCCGAACCCTAACCCTAACCCTAACCCCGAACCCGAACCCTAAACCTATCCCTAACCCTAACCCGAACCCTAAACCGAACCCTAAACCGAACCCCAACCTTAACCCTAACCGTAACTCGAACCCTAAACCTAACCCTAAACCGAACCCTAACCATAACACGAACGCTAACCCTAAACCTAACCCTAAACCGAACCCTAACCCTAACCCTAACCCGACCCCTAACTCGAACCCTAACACGAACCCTAAACCTAACCCGAACCCTAACCCTAAACCGAAACCTAACCCTAACCCTAACCCGGACCTAACCGTAACCCGAACCCTAACCCTAACCCTAACCGGAACCCTAAACCTAACCCGAACCCGAACCCTAACCCTAACCCGAAACCTGACCCTAACCCTAACCCTAACCAGAACCCTAACCCTAACCCTAACCCTAACCCGAACCTTAACACGAACCCTAACCCTAACCCTAACCCGAACCCTATGCCTAACCCTAACCCTAACCCGAACACTAACCCTAACCCGAACCCTAACACTAACCCTAAACATAACCCTAACCCGAACCCTAACCCTAACCCTAACCTAACCCTAATCCGAACCCTAACCCTAACCCTAACCCTAACACTAACCTCTAACCCTAACCCGAAACCTAACCGAACCCTAACCCTAACCCTAACCCTGACCCTAACCCGAATCCTAACTCTAACCAGAACCCTAACCCGAACCCTAACCCGAACCCGAACCCGAACCCTAACCCTAACCCGAACACGAACCCTAACCCTAACCCTAACCCGAACCCGAACACGAACCCTAACCCTAACCCTAACACGAACCCTAACCCTAAACCTAACCCGAACCCTAACCCGAACCCTAACCCGAACCCTAACCCTAACCCTAAACCGAACCCTAACCCTAACCCTAACCCGAACCCTAACCCGAACCCTAACCCTAACCCTAACCCGAACCCTAACCCTAACCCTAACCCGAAACCTAACCCTAACCCTAAACCGAACCCTAACCCTAACCCTAACCCGAACCCTAAACCGAACCCTAACCCTAACCCTAACCCGAACCCTAACCCTAACCCTAACCCGAACCCTAAACCGAACCCTAACCCAAACCCTAACCCTAACCCTAACCCGAACACTAACCCTAAAACTAAACGGAACCCTAACCCTAACCCGAACCCGAACCCTAACGCTTTACCCAAATCCTAACCCTAACCCAAACCCTAACACGAACCCTAACCCTAACCCTAACCCCGAACCCGAACCCTAAACCTAACCATAACCCTAACCCGAACCCTAACCCTAAACCTAACCCGAACCCTAACCCTAACCCTAACCCTAACCCGAACCTTAACACGAAACCTAACCCTAACCCTAACCCGAACCCTAAGCCTAACCCTAACCCTAACCCGAACACTAACCCTAACCCGAACCCTAACCCTAACCCTAAACCTAACCCTAACCCGAACCCTAACCCTAACCCTAACCTAACCCTAATCCGAACCCTAACCCTAACCCTAAACCTAACACTAACCTCTAACCCTAACCCGAAACCTAACCCTAACCCTAACCCGAACCTGAACCCTAACCCCTAACCCTAACCCGAACCCGAACCCTAACCCAAACCCTAACCCTAACCCGAACCCTAACCATAACACGAACCCTAACCCTAACCCGAACCCGAAACCTAACCCTAACCCTAAACCTAACCCGCAACCTAACCCTAACCCGAACCCGAACCCTAACCCTAACCCTAACCCTAACCCTAAACCTAACCCTAAACCGAACCCTAACCCTAACCCTATCATAACCGGAACCCGAACCCTAACCCTAACCCTAACCCGAACCCGAACCCTAACCCTAACCCGAACCCTAAACCTAACCCTAACCCGAACCCTAACCCTAACCCTAACCCGAACGCTAACCGTAACCCGAAACCTAACCCTAACCCTAACCCTAACCCTAACACGAACCCTAACCCTAAGCCTAACCCGAACCCTAACCCGAACCCTAACCCTAACCCTAACCTGAACACTAACCCCTAACAATAACCCGAACCCGAACCCTAACCCGAACCCTAACCCTAACCCTAACCCTAACCCGAACCCTAACCCTAACCCTAACCCTAAACCTAACCCGAACCCTAAGCCTAACCCTAACTCTAACCCTAAACCTAACCCTAACCCGAACCCTACCCCTAACCCGAACCCTAACCCGAGCGCTAACCCAAACCCTAACCCGAACCCTAACCCTAACCCCAACCCGAACCCGAACCCTCACCCTAACCCTAACCCTAACCCGAACTCTAAACCGAGCGCTAACCCAAACCCTAACCCGAAACCTAACCCTAATCCGAATCCGAACCCGAACCCTAACCCTAACCCTAACCCGAACCCTAACCCTAACCCTAAACCTAACCCTAACCCTAACCCGAACCCTAACCCTAACCCTAACCCTAACCCTAACCCGAATCCTAACTCTAACCAGAACCCTAACCCGAACCCTAACCCGAACCCTAACCCTAAACCGAACCCGAAACCTAACCCTAACCCGAACCCGAACCCGAACCCTAACCCTAACCCTAATCCCAACCCTAACCCGAACCCTAACCCGAACCCTAACACGAACCCTAACCCTTAACCCTAACCGGAACCCGAACCCTAACCCGAACACTAACCCTAACCCGAAACTGAACCCTAACCCTAACCCGGACCCGAACCCGAACCCTAACCCTAACCCTAAACCTAACCCTAAACCAAACCCTAACCCTAACCCTAACCCTAACCCGAAACCTAACCCTAACCCTAACTCTAACACGAATCCTAACTCTAACCAGAACCCTAACCATAACCCTAACCCGAACCCGAACCCTAACCCGAACCCGAACCTTACCCCTAACCCTAACCCTAACCCGAACCCTAACCCGAACCCTAAACCGAACCCTAACCCTAACCCTATTCCGAACCCTAACCCGAACCCTAACCCTAACCCGAACCCGAACCCTAACACTAACCCTAACCCTAACCCTAACCTGAACCCAAACCCTAACCCATACCCTAATTCCAACCCTAACCCGAACCCTAACCCGAACCCTAACTCGAACCCTAACCCCTAACCATAACCGGAACCTGAACCCTAAACCGAACCCTAACCCTAACCCGAACCCGAACCCTAACCCTAACCCGAACCCGAACCCGAACCCTAACCCTAACCCTAACGCGAACACTAACCCTAACCCTAACCCTAACCCTAACCCGAACCCTAACCCTAACCCGAACCCGAACCCGAACCCGAACCCTAACCCTAACCCTAACCCGAACCCTAACCCTAACCCTAACCCGAACCCTAACCCAAACCCTAACCCGAACCCTAACCCTAACCCTAAACCGAACCCTAACCCTAACCCGAACCCTAACCCGAACACTAACCCTAACTCTAACCCGAACCCTAACCCTAACCCTAACCCGAACCCTAACCCGAAACCTAACCTAAACCTAACCGTAACCCGAACCCTAACCCTACCCCTACCCGGAACCCGAACCCTAACCCTTTACCCGAATCCTAACCCTAACCCGAACCCTAACCCGAACCCTAACCCTAACCCTAACACCAAACCCGAACCCTAAACCTAACCCTAACCCTAACCCGAACCCTAAACCGAACCCTAAACCGAACCCCAACCCTAACCCTAACCCTAACTCGAACCCTAAACCTAACCCTAAACCGAACCCTAACCCTAACCCGAACGCTAACCCTAACCCTAACCCTAAACCGAACCCTAACCCTAACCCTAACCCGACCCCTAACCCGAACCCTAACACGAACCCTAAACCTAACCCTAACCCTAACCCTAAACCGAAACCTAACCCTAACCCTAACCCGAACCTAACCCTAACCCGAAACCTAACCCTAACCCTAACCGGAACCCTAACCCTAACCTGAACCCGAACCCTAACCCTAACCCGAAACCTGACCCTAACCCTAACCCTAACTCGAACCCTACCCTAACCCTAAACCTAACCCGAACCTTAACACGAACCCTAACCCTAACCCTAACCCGAACCCTATGCCTAACCCTAACCCTAACCCGAACACTAACCCTAACCCGAACCCTAACACTAACCCTAACCCTAACCCTAACCCGAACCCTAACCCTAACCCTAACCTAACCCTAATCCGAACCCTAACCCTAACCCTAACCATAACACTAACCTCTAACCCTAACCCGAAACCTAACCCTAACCCTAACACGAACCCGAACCCTAACCCCTAACCCTAACCCGAACCCGAACCCTAACCCAAACCCTAACCCTAACCCTAACCCGAACCCTAACCCTAACACAAACCCTAACCCTAACCCGAACCCGAAACCTAACCCTAACCCTAAACCTAACCCTAACCCTAACCCTAACCCGAACCCTAACCCTAACCCTAACCCTAAACTTAACCCTAACCCGAACCCTAACCCTAACCCGAACCCTAACCTAACCCTAACCCGAACCCAAACCCTAACCCTAACCCCTAACCCGAACGCTAACCCTAACCCGAACCCTAACCTAACCCTAATCCGAACCCTAACCCTAACCCTAACCCTAACCCTAAAACTAACCCCTAACCCTAAACCTAACCCTAACCCCAACCCTAACCATCACACTAACCCTAACCCTAACCCGAACCCTAACCCTAACCCTAACCCTAAACCTAACCCGAACCCGAACCCTAACCCTAACCCCTAACCCGAACCCTAACCCTAACCCGAACCCTAACCCTAACCCTAACCCTAAACCTAACCCGAACAAAAACCCTAACCCTAACCCCTAACTCGAACTCTAACCCTAACCCGAACCCTAACCCTAACCCGAACCCTAAACCTAACCCTATCATAACCCGAACCCGAACCCTTACCCTAACCCTAACCCTAACCCGAACCCTAACCCTAACCCGAACCCTAGCCCTAACCCGAACCCTAACCCTAACCCTAACCCGAACCCAAACCCGAACCCTAAACCGAACCCTAACCCGAACCCTAACCCTAACCCTAAACCGAACCCTAACCCTAACCCGAACCCTAACCCGAACCCTAACCCTAACCCTAACCCGAACCCTAACCCTAAACCTAACCCGAACCCTAACCCGAACCCTAACACTAACCCTAACCCGAACCCTAACCCTAACCCTAACCGGAACCCTAACCCTAACCCTAACCCGAACCCTAACCCGAACCCTAACACGAACCCTAAACCTACCCCTAACCCTAACCCTAAGCAGAACCCTAACCCTAAACCTAACCCGAACCCTAACCCGAACCCGAACCCTAACCCTAACCCTAAATGGAAACCTAACCCTAACCCGAACCCGAACCCTAACCCTAACCCGAAACCTGACCCTAACCCTAACCCTAACCCGAACCCTAACCCTAACCCTAACCCTAACCCGAACCTTAACACGAACCCTAACCCGAACCCTTACCCCGAAACCTAACACTAAACCTAACCCTAACCCGAACCCTAACCCTAACCCTAACCGGAACCCTAACCCTAACCCTAACCCGACCCCTAACCCGAACCCTAACATGAACCCTAAACCTAACCCTAACCCTAACCCTAAGCAGAACCCTAACCCTAACCCTAACCCGAACCCTAACCCTAACCCTAAACCGAACCCTAACCCTAACCCGAACCCTAACCCGAACACTAACCCTAACTCTAACCCGAACCCTAACCCTAACCCTAACCCGAACCCTAACCCGAAACCTAACCTAAACCTAACCCTAACCCGAACCCTAACCCTACCCCTACACGGAACCCGAACCCTAACCCTTTACCCGAATCCTAACCCTCCCCGAACCCTAACCCGAACCCTAACCCTAACCCTAACACCAAAACCGAACCCTAAACCTAACCCTAACCCTAACCCGAACCCTAAACCGAACCCTAAACCGAACCCCAACCCTAACCCTAACCCTAACTCGAACCCTAAACCTAACCCTAAACCGAACCCTAACCCTAACCCGAACGCTAACCCTAACCCTAACCCTAAACCGAACCCTAACCCTAACCCTAACCCGACCCCTAACCCGAACCCTAACACGAACCCTAAACCTAACCCTAACCCTAACCCTAAACCGAAACCTAACCCTAACCCTAACCCGAACCTAACCCTAACCCGAAACCTAACCCTAACCCTAACCGGAACCCTA
>JAVLSZ010000125.1:5000-17500 GCA_032313775.1 Urocyon cinereoargenteus
CCCTAACCCGAATCCTAACCCTAACCCTAACCCTAACCCGAACCCAAACCCTAACCCTAACCCTAACCCTAACCCGAATCCTAACCCTAACCCGAACCCCAACCCTAAACCTAACCCGAACCCGAACCCCAACCCTAACCCTAACCCGAACGCGAACCCTAACCCTAACCCGAACCCTAAACCTAAACCTAAACCTAACCCGAACCCTAACCCTAACCCTAACCCGAACCCTCACCCGACCCTAACCCTAACCCTAACCCGAAACCCAACCCTAACCCTAGCCCGAACCCGAACCCTAACCCTAACCCTAAACCGAACACTAACCCTAACCCTAACCCGAAACCTAACCCTAACCCGAATCCTAACCCTAACCCTAACCCTAACCCGAACCCAAACCCTAACCCTAACCCTAACCCTAACCCGAAACCTAACCCTAGCCCTAACCCTAACCCGAACCCTAACCCGAACCCTAACACTAAACCTAACCCTAACCCTAACCCGAACCCTAAACCTAACCCTAACCGGAACCCTAACCCTAACCCTAACCCGAACCCGAACCCTAACCCTTTACCCGAATCCTAACCCTAACCCGAACACTAACCCGAACCCTAACCCTAACCCTAACCCCGAACCCGAACACTAACCCTAACCCTAACCCTAATCCGAACCCTAAACCGAACCCTAACCCGAACACCAACCCTAACCCTAACCCGAACACGAACCCTAACCCTAACCCTAAACCGAACCCTAACCCTAACCCGAACCCTAACCCTAACCCTAACCCTAACCCGAACCCTAACCCTAACCCTAATGCGACCCCTAACCCGAACCCTAACACGAACCCTAAACCTAACCCTAACCCTAACCCTAACCCGAACTCTAACCCTAACCCTAACCCGAACCCTAACCCTAACCCGAACACTAACCCGAACCCTAACCCTAACCCTAACCCGAACCCTAACCCTAACCCAAACCCTAACCCTACCTTAACCCGAACCCTAACCCTAACCTGAACCCGAACCCTAACCGTAACCCGAACCCTAACCGTAACACGAACCATAACCCTAACCCTAACCCTAACCTGAACCCTAACCCTAACCCTAACCCGAAACCTAACCCGAACCCTAACCCTAACCCTAACCTGAACACTAACCCCTAACCCCAACCCGAACCCGAACACTAACCCGAACCCTAACCCTAACCCTAACCCGAACCCTAACCCTAACCTGAACCCTAAACCTAACCCTAACCCGAACCCTAACCCTAACCCTATCCCGAACCCTAACCGTAACCCGAACCCTAACCCTAACCCTAACCCTAGCCCTAACCCTAACCCGAACACTAACCCTAACCCGAACCCGAACCCTAACCCGAACCCTAACCCGAACCCTAACCCGAACCATAACCCTAACCCGAACCCTAAACCTAACCCTAACCCGAACCCTAACCCTAACCCTAACTCTAACCCTAAACCTAACCCTAACCCGAACACTAACCCTAACCCGAACCATAACCCGAACCCTAAACAGAACCCTAACCCTAACCCTAACCTAACCCTAATCCGAACCCTAACCCTAACCCTAACCCTAACCCTAACACTAACCCTAACACTAACACCTAACCCTAACCCGAAACCTAACCCTAACCCTAACCCGAACCCGAACCCTAACCCTAACCCTAACCCTAACCCTAACCCTAACACTAACCCCTAACCCTAACCCGAAACCTAACCCTAACCCTAACCCGAACCCGAAACCTAACTGAACCCGAAACCTAACCCTAACCCTAACCCTAACCCTAACCCTAACCCTAACCCCAACCCTAACACTAACACTAACCCTAACACTAACCCGAAGCCTAACCCTAACCCGAACCCGAACCCTAACTCTAACCCTAACCCTAAACCTAACCCTAACCCAAACCCTAACCCTAACCTGAACCCGAAACCATACACTAACCCTAACCCTAACCCTAACCCTAACCCTAACCCTAACACCAAACCTAACCCTAACACTAACCCTAACACTAACCGGAACCCTAACCCTAACCCTAACCCTAACACTAACCCGAACACGAACCCTAACACGAAACCTACACCTAACTCTAATCCGAACACTAACCCTAACCCTAACCCGAACCCTAATCGTAACCCGAACACTAACTCTAACCCTAACCCTAACCCTAACCCGAACACTAACCCTAACCCTAACCCGAACCCTAACCCGAACCCTACCCCTAACCCTAACCTGAACACTAACACCTAACCCTAACCCGAACCCGAACCCTAACCCGAACCCTAACCCTAACCCTATCCCGAACCCTAACCCTAAACCTAACCCTAAACCTAACCCTAACCCGAACCCTAACGCTAACCCTAACTCTAACCCTAAACCTAACCCTAACCCGAACACTAACCCTAACCCGAACCCTAAACAGAAACCTAACCCTAACCCTAACCTAACCCTAAACCGAACCCTAACCCTAACCCTAACCCTAACCCTAACACTAACACCTAACCCTAACCCGAAACCTAACCCTAACCCTAACCCGAACCCGAACCCTAACCCCTAACCCTAAGCCGAACCCGAACCCTAAAACTAACCCTAACCCTAACCCTAACCCGAACCCTAACCCTAACCCGAACCCTAACCCTAACCCTAACACTAACCCGAACCCGAACCCTAATCCGAACCCTAACCCTAACCCTAACCCGAACCCTAACCCTAACACGAACCCTAACCCTAACCCGAACCCGAACCCTAACCCTAAACCTAACCCGCACCCTAACCCTAAACCGAACCCGAACGTTATCCGAACCCGAAACCTAACCCTAATCCTAACCCTAACCCTAACCCTAACCCTAACCCCAACCCTAACACTAACACTAACCCTAACATAAACCCGAACCCTAACCCTAACCCGAACCCGAACCCTAACTCTAACCCTAAACCTAAACCTAACCCTAACCCAAACCCTAACCCTAACCCGAACCCGAAACCTAACCCTAACCCTAACCCTAACCCTAACCCTAACCCTAACACCAAACCTAAACCTAACACTAACCCTAACACTAACCCGAACCCTAACCCTAACCCTAACACTAACACTAACCCGAACACGAACCCTAACCCGAGCCCTACACCTAACCCTAATCCGAACACTAACCCTAACCCTACACCTAACACTAACCCGAACCCGAACCCTAACCTTAACCCTAAACCGAACCCTAACCCTAACCCGAACCCTGACCCTAACCCGAAACCTAAACCTAACCCTAACCAGAACCCGAACCCTAACCCAAACCCTAATCGTAACCCAAACCCTAAACCTAACACGAACCCTAACCCTAACCCTAAACCGAACCATAACCCTAACCCTAACCCGAACCCTAACCCGAACCCTAACCCTAACCCTAACCTGAACACTAACCCCTAACCCTAACCCGAACCCGAAACCTAACCCGAACCCTAACCCTAACCCTAAACCGAACCCTAAACCTAACCCTAACCCTAAACCTAACCCTAACCCGAACCCTAACCCTAACCCTAACCCGAAACCGAACCCTAACCATAACCCCTAACCCGAACCCTAACCCTAAACCGAACCCTAACCCTAACCCGAAATCTAACCTAACCCTAATCCGAACCCTAACCCTAAACCTAACCCTAACCCGAACCCGAACCCTAACCCTAAACCTAACCCCTAACCCGAACCCTAAACCGAACCCTAACCCGAACCCAAACCCTAACCCGAATCCTAACCCTAACCCTAACCCGAACCCTAACCCGAACCCTAACCCTAACCCTAAACCTAACCCAAACCCTAACCCTAACCCTAACCCGAACCCGAACCCGAACCCTAACCCTAACGCTAACTCTAACCCAAACCCTAACCCGAACACTAACTCGAACCATAACCCTAACCTGAACCCTAACCCGAACCCGAACCCTAACCCTAAACCTAACCCGAACCCTAACCCTAACCCTAACCCTAACCCTAACCCTAACCCTAAAACGAACCCTAACCCTAACCCTAACCCGACCCCTAACCCAAACCCTAACACGAACCCTAACCCTAACCCTAACCCTAACCCGAACCCTAACCCTAACCCTAACCCGAACCCTATCCCGAACCCGAACCCTAACCCTAACCCTAACCCGAACCCTAACCCTAAACCGAACCCGAACCCTAACCCTAACCCGAAAACTAACCCGTACCCAACTCTAACCCGAACCCTAACCCTAACCCGAACCCTAACCCTAACCCTGACCCTAACCCGAAACATAAACCTAACCCGAACCCTAACCCTAAACCTAACCCGAACCCTAACCCGAACCCTAACCCTAACCCTAATCCGAACCCTAACCCTAACCCGAAACCTAACCCTAACCCTAACCCGAACCCTCACCTTAACCCTACCCGAACCCTAACCGTAACCCGAACCCTAAACCTAACCCTAAACCTAAACCTAACCCGAACCCTAACGCTAACCCTAACGCGAACCCTGACCCGAACCCTAACCCAACCCTAACCTGAACACTAATGCCTAAACTTAACCCGAACCCGAACCCTAACCCGAACCCTAACCCTAACCCTATCACGAACCCTAACCCTAACAATAACCCTAACCCTAACCCGAGCCCTAACCCTAACCCTAACCCTAACAGTAACCCTAATCCTAACCTGAACCCTAACCCTAAACCTAACCCTAAAACGAACCCTAACCCTAACCCTAACCCTAACCCTAACCCGAACCCTAACCCTAACCTGAACCCTAAACCTAACCCTAACCCGAACCCTAACCCTAACCCTATCCCGAACCCTAACCGTAACCCGAACCCTAACCCTAACCCTAACCCTAACCCGAACACTAACCCTAAACCTAACCCGAACCCTAACCCGAACCCTACCCCTAACCCTAACCTGAACACTAACACCTAACCCTAACCCAAACCCGAAACCTAACCCGAACCCTAACCCTAACCCTAACCCGAACCGTAACCCTAACCCTAACCCTAAACCTAACCCTAACCCGAACCCTAACCCTAACCCTAACTCTAACCCTAAACCTAACCCTAACCCGAACCCTAACCCTAACCCGAACCCTAACCCGAACCCTAAACAGAACCCTAACTCTAACGCTAACCTAACCCTAATCCGAACCCTAACCCTAACCCTAACCCTAACCTTAACCCTAACACTAACACCTAACCCTAACCCGAAACCTAACCCTAACCCTAACCCGAACCCGAACCCTAACCCCTAACCCTAACCCGAAACCTAACCCTAACCCTAACCCTAACCCGAACCCTAACCCTAACCCTAACCCTAACCCTAACCCTAACACTAACACCTAACCCTAACCCGAAACCTAACCCTAACCCTAACCCGAACCCGAACCCTAACCCTAACCCTAACCCTAACCCTAACCCTAACCCTAACACTAACCCCTAACCCTAACCCGAAACCTAACCCTAACCCTAACCCGAACCCGAAACCTAACTGAACCCGAAACCTAACCCTAACCCTAACCCTAACCCTAACCCTAACCCTAACCCCAACCCTAACACTAACACTAACCCTAACACTAACCCGAAGCCTAACCCTAACCCGAACCCGAACCCTAACTCTAACCCTAACCCTAAACCTAACCCTAACCCAAACCCTAACCCTAACCTGAACCCGAAACCATACACTAACCCTAACCCTAACCCTAACCCTAACCCTAACCCTAACACCAAACCTAACCCTAACACTAACCCTAACACTAACCGGAACCCTAACCCTAACCCTAACCCTAACACTAACCCGAACACGAACCCTAACACGAAACCTACACCTAACTCTAATCCGAACACTAACCCTAACCCTAACCCGAACCCTAACCGTAACCCGAACCCTAACTCTAACCCTAACCCTAACCCTAACCCGAACACTAACCCTAACCCTAACCCGAACCCTAACCCGAACCCTACCCCTAACCCTAACCTGAACACTAACACCTAACCCTAACCCGAACCCGAACCCTAACCCGAACCCTAACCCTAACCCTATCCCGAACCCTAACCCTAAACCTAACCCTAAACCTAACCCTAACCCGAACCCTAACGCTAACCCTAACTCTAACCCTAAACCTAACCCTAACCCGAACACTAACCCTAACCCGAACCCTAAACAGAAACCTAACCCTAACCCTAACCTAACCCTAAACCGAACCCTAACCCTAACCCTAACCCTAACCCTAACACTAACACCTAACCCTAACCCGAAACCTAACCCTAACCCTAACCCGAACCCGAACCCTAACCCCTAACCCTAAGCCGAACCCGAACCCTAAAACTAACCCTAACCCTAACCCTAACCCGAACCCTAACCCTAACCCGAACCCTAACCCTAACCCTAACACTAACCCGAACCCGAACCCTAATCCGAACCCTAACCCTAACCCTAACCCGAACCCTAACCCTAACACGAACCCTAACCCTAACCCGAACCCGAACCCTAACCCTAAACCTAACCCGCACCCTAACCCTAAACCGAACCCGAACGTTATCCGAACCCGAAACCTAACCCTAATCCTAACCCTAACCCTAACCCTAACCCTAACCCCAACCCTAACACTAACACTAACCCTAACATAAACCCGAACCCTAACCCTAACCCGAACCCGAACCCTAACTCTAACCCTAAACCTAAACCTAACCCTAACCCAAACCCTAACCCTAACCCGAACCCGAAACCTAACCCTAACCCTAACCCTAACCCTAACCCTAACACCAAACCTAAACCTAACACTAACCCTAACACTAACCCGAACCCTAACCCTAACCCTAACACTAACACTAACCCGAACACGAACCCTAACCCGAGCCCTACACCTAACCCTAATCCGAACACTAACCCTAACCCTACACCTAACACTAACCCGAACCCGAACCCTAACCTTAACCCTAAACCGAACCCTAACCCTAACCCGAACCCTGACCCTAACCCGAAACCTAAACCTAACCCTAACCAGAACCCGAACCCTAACCCAAACCCTAATCGTAACCCAAACCCTAAACCTAACACGAACCCTAACCCTAACCCTAAACCGAACCATAACCCTAACCCTAACCCGAACCCTAACCCGAACCCTAACCCTAACCCTAACCTGAACACTAACCCCTAACCCTAACCCGAACCCGAAACCTAACCCGAACCCTAACCCTAACCCTAAACCGAACCCTAAACCTAACCCTAACCCTAAACCTAACCCTAACCCGAACCCTAACCCTAACCCTAACCCGAAACCGAACCCTAACCATAACCCCTAACCCGAACCCTAACCCTAAACCGAACCCTAACCCTAACCCGAAATCTAACCTAACCCTAATCCGAACCCTAACCCTAAACCTAACCCTAACCCGAACCCGAACCCTAACCCTAAACCTAACCCCTAACCCGAACCCTAAACCGAACCCTAACCCGAACCCAAACCCTAACCCGAATCCTAACCCTAACCCTAACCCGAACCCTAACCCGAACCCTAACCCTAACCCTAAACCTAACCCAAACCCTAACCCTAACCCTAACCCGAACCCGAACCCGAACCCTAACCCTAACGCTAACTCTAACCCAAACCCTAACCCGAACACTAACTCGAACCATAACCCTAACCTGAACCCTAACCCGAACCCGAACCCTAACCCTAAACCTAACCCGAACCCTAACCCTAACCCTAACCCTAACCCTAACCCTAACCCTAACCCTAAAACGAACCCTAACCCTAACCCTAACCCGACCCCTAACCCAAACCCTAACACGAACCCTAACCCTAACCCTAACCCTAACCCGAACCCTAACCCTAACCCTAACCCGAACCCTATCCCGAACCCGAACCCTAACCCTAACCCTAACCCGAACCCTAACCCTAAACCGAACCCGAACCCTAACCCTAACCCGAAAACTAACCCGTACCCAACCCTAACCCGAACCCTAACCCTAACCCGAACCCTAACCCTAACCCTGACCCTAACCCGAAACATAAACCTAACCCGAACCCTAACCCTAAACCTAACCCGAACCCTAACCCGAACCCTAACCCTAACCCTAATCCGAACCCTAACCCTAACCCGAAACCTAACCCTAACCCTAACCCGAACCCTCACCTTAACCCTACCCGAACCCTAACCGTAACCCGAACCCTAAACCTAACCCTAAACCTAAACCTAACCCGAACCCTAACGCTAACCCTAACGCGAACCCTGACCCGAACCCTAACCCAACCCTAACCTGAACACTAATGCCTAAACTTAACCCGAACCCGAACCCTAACCCGAACCCTAACCCTAACCCTATCACGAACCCTAACCCTAACCATAACCCTAACCCTAACCCGAGCCCTAACCCTAACCCTAACCCTAACAGTAACCCTAATCCTAACCTGAACCCTAACCCTAAACCTAACCCTAAAACGAACCCTAACCCTAACCCTAACCCTAACCCTAACCCGAACCCTAACCCTAACCTGAACCCTAAACCTAACCCTAACCCGAACCCTAACCCTAACCCTATCCCGAACCCTAACCGTAACCCGAACCCTAACCCTAACCCTAACCCTAACCCGAACACTAACCCTAAACCTAACCCGAACCCTAACCCGAACCCTACCCCTAACCCTAACCTGAACACTAACACCTAACCCTAACCCAAACCCGAAACCTAACCCGAACCCTAACCCTAACCCTAACCCGAACCGTAACCCTAACCCTAACCCTAAACCTAACCCTAACCCGAACCCTAACCCTAACCCTAACTCTAACCCTAAACCTAACCCTAACCCGAACCCTAACCCAAACCCGAACCCTAACCCGAACCCTAAACAGAACCCTAACTCTAACGCTAACCTAACCCTAATCCGAACCCTAACCCTAACCCTAACCCTAACCTTAACCCTAACACTAACACCTAACCCTAACCCGAAACCTAACCCTAACCCTAACCCGAACCCGAACCCTAACCCCTAACCCTAACCCGAAACCTAACCCTAACCCTAACCCTAACCCGAACCCTAACCCTAACCCTAACCCTAACCCTAACCCTAACCCTAACCCTAACACTAACACCTAACCCTAACCCGAAACCTAACCCTAACCCTAACCCGAACCCGAACCCTAACCCTAACCCTAACCCTAACCCTAACCCTAACACTAACCCCTAACCCTAACCCGAAACCTAACCCTAACCCTAACCCGAACCCGAAACCTAACTGAACCCGAAACCTAACCCTAACCCTAACCCTAACCCTAACCCTAACCCTAACCCCAACCCTAACACTAACACTAACCCTAACACTAACCCGAAGCCTAACCCTAACCCGAACCCGAACCCTAACTCTAACCCTAACCCTAAACCTAACCCTAACCCAAACCCTAACCCTAACCTGAACCCGAAACCATACACTAACCCTAACCCTAACCCTAACCCTAACCCTAACCCTAACACCAAACCTAACCCTAACACTAACCCTAACACTAACCGGAACCCTAACCCTAACCCTAACCCTAACACTAACCCGAACACGAACCCTAACACGAAACCTACACCTAACTCTAATCCGAACACTAACCCTAACCCTAACCCGAACCCTAACCGTAACCCGAACCCTAACTCTAACCCTAACCCTAACCCTAACCCGAACACTAACCCTAACCCTAACCCGAACCCTAACCCGAACCCTACCCCTAACCCTAACCTGAACACTAACACCTAACCCTAACCCGAACCCGAACCCTAACCCGAACCCTAACCCTAACCCTATCCCGAACCCTAACCCTAAACCTAACCCTAAACCTAACCCTAACCCGAACCCTAACGCTAACCCTAACTCTAACCCTAAACCTAACCCTAACCCGAACACTAACCCTAACCCGAACCCTAAACAGAAACCTAACCCTAACCCTAACCTAACCCTAAACCGAACCCTAACCCTAACCCTAACCCTAACCCTAACACTAACACCTAACCCTAACCCGAAACCTAACCCTAACCCTAACCCGAACCCGAACCCTAACCCCTAACCCTAAGCCGAACCCGAACCCTAAAACTAACCCTAACCCTAACCCTAACCCGAACCCTAACCCTAACCCGAACCCTAACCCTAACCCTAACACTAACCCGAACCCGAACCCTAATCCGAACCCTAACCCTAACCCTAACCCGAACCCTAACCCTAACACGAACCCTAACCCTAACCCGAACCCGAACCCTAACCCTAAACCTAACCCGCACCCTAACCCTAAACCGAACCCGAACGTTATCCGAACCCGAAACCTAACCCTAATCCTAACCCTAACCCTAACCCTAACCCTAACCCCAACCCTAACACTAACACTAACCCTAACATAAACCCGAACCCTAACCCTAACCCGAACCCGAACCCTAACTCTAACCCTAAACCTAAACCTAACCCTAACCCAAACCCTAACCCTAACCCGAACCCGAAACCTAACCCTAACCCTAACCCTAACCCTAACCCTAACCCTAACACCAAACCTAAACCTAACACTAACCCTAACACTAACCCGAACCCTAACCCTAACCCTAACACTAACACTAACCCGAACACGAACCCTAACCCGAGCCCTACACCTAACCCTAATCCGAACACTAACCCTAACCCTACACCTAACACTAACCCGAACCCGAACCCTAACCTTAACCCTAAACCGAACCCTAACCCTAACCCGAACCCTGACCCTAACCCGAAACCTAAACCTAACCCTAACCAGAACCCGAACCCTAACCCAAACCCTAATCGTAACCCAAACCCTAAACCTAACACGAACCCTAACCCTAACCCTAAACCGAACCATAACCCTAACCCTAACCCGAACCCTAACCCGAACCCTAACCCTAACCCTAACCTGAACACTAACCCCTAACCCTAACCCGAACCCGAAACCTAACCCGAACCCTAACCCTAACCCTAAACCGAACCCTAAACCTAACCCTAACCCTAAACCTAACCCTAACCCGAACCCTAACCCTAACCCTAACCCGAAACCGAACCCTAACCATAACCCCTAACCCGAACCCTAACCCTAAACCGAACCCTAACCCTAACCCGAAATCTAACCTAACCCTAATCCGAACCCTAACCCTAAACCTAACCCTAACCCGAACCCGAACCCTAACCCTAAACCTAACCCCTAACCCGAACCCTAAACCGAACCCTAACCCGAACCCAAACCCTAACCCGAATCCTAACCCTAACCCTAACCCGAACCCTAACCCGAACCCTAACCCTAACCCTAAGCCTAACACAAACCCTAACCCTAACCCTAACCCGAACCCGAACCCGAACCCTAACCCTAACGCTAACTCTAACCCAAACCCTAACCCGAACACTAACTCGAACCATAACCCTAACCTGAACCCTAACCCGAACCCGAACCCTAACCCTAAACCTAACCCGAACCCTAACCCTAACCCTAACCCTAACCCTAACCCTAAAACGAACCCTAACCCTAACCCTAACCCGACCCCTAACCCGAACCCTAACACGAACCCTAACCCTAACCCTAACCCTAACCCGAACCCTAACCCTAACCCTAACCCGAACCCTATCCCGAACCCGAACCCTAACCCTAACCCTAACCCGAACCCTAACCCTAAACCGAACCCGAACCCTAACCCTAACCCGAAAACTAACCCGTACCCAACCCTAACCCGAACCCTAACCCTAACCCGAACCCTAACCCTAACCCTGACCCTAACCCGAAACATAAACCTAACCCGAACCCTAACCCTAAACCTAACCCGAACCCTAACCCGAACCCTAACCCTAACCCTAATCCGAACCCTAACCCTAACCCGAAACCTAACCCTAACCCTAACCCGAACCCTCACCTTAACCCTACTCGAACCCTAACCGTAACCCGAACCCTAAACCTAACCCTAAACCTAAACCTAACCCGAACCCTAACGCTAACCCTAACGCGAACCCTGACCCGAACCCTAACCCAACCCTAACCTGAACACTAATGCCTAAACTTAACCCGAACACGAACCCTAACCCGAACCCTAACCCTAACCCTATCACGAACCCTAACCCTAACCGTAACCCTAACCCTAACCCGAGCCCTAACCCTAACCCTAACCCTAACAGTAACCCTAATCCTAACCTGAACCCTAACCCTAAACCTAACCCTAAAACGAACCCTAACCCTAACCCTAACCCTAACCCTAACCCGAACCCTAACCCTAACCTGAACCCTAAACCTAACCCTAACCCGAACCCTAACCCTAACCCTATCCCGAACCCTAACCGTAACCCGAACCCTAACCCTAACCCTAACCCTAACCCGAACACTAACCCTAAACCTAACCCGAACCCTAACCCGAACCCTACCCCTAACCCTAACCTGAACACTAACACCTAACCCTAACCCAAACCCGAAACCTAACCCGAACCCTAACCCTAACCCTAACCCGAACCGTAACCCTAACCCTAACCC
>JAVLSZ010000125.1:20000-32500 GCA_032313775.1 Urocyon cinereoargenteus
TAACCCGAACCCGAACCCTAACCCGAACCCTAACCCTAACCCTAACCCGAACCCTAACCCTAACACGAACCCTAACCCTAACCCGAACCCGAACAATAACCCTAACCCTAAACCTAACCCGCACCCTAACCCTAACCCGAACCCGAACCCTAACTGAACCCGAAACCTAACCCTAACCCTAACCCTAACCCTAACCACAACCCTAACACTAACACTAACCCTAACACTAACCCGAACCCTAACCCTAACCCGAACACGAACCCTCACTCTAACCCTAACCCTAAACCTAACCCTAACCCAAACCCTAACCCTAACCTGAACCCGAAACCTAACACTAACCCTAACCCTAACCCTAACCCTAACACCAAACATAACCCTAACACTAACCCTAACACTAACCCGAACCCTAACCCTAACCCTAACCCTAACAGTAACCCGAACACGAACCCTAACACGAAACCTACCCCTAACCCTAATCCGAACAGTAACCCTAACCCTAAACCTAACACTAACCCGAACCCGAATCCTAACCTTAACCCTAAACCGAACCCTAACCCTAACCCGAACCCTAACCCTAACCCGAAACCTAACCCTAACCCTAACCCGAACCCGAACCCGAACCCTAACCCTAACCCTAACCCGAATCCTAACCCTAACCTGAACCCTAACCCTGACCCTAACCCGAACCCTAAACCTAACCCTAACCCGAACCCTAACCCTAACCCGAACCCTAAGCCTAAAACGAACCCGAACCCGTAACCTAAACCTAACCCGAACTCTAACCCTAACCCGAACCCTAACCCTAACCCTAACCCTAAACCGAACACTAACCCTAAACCTAACCCTAACCCTAATCCGAAACCTAACGCTAATCCGAACCCTAAACCTAACCCTACCCCTAACCCTAACCCTAAACCCTAACCCTAACCCGAATCCTAACCCTAACCCTAACCCTAACCCGAACCCAAACCCTAACCCTAACCCTAACCCGAATCCTAACCCTAACCCGAACCCCAACCCTAAACCTAACCCGAACCCGAACCCCAACCCTAACCCTAACCCGAACGCGAACCCTAACCCTAACCCGAACCCTAAACCTAAACCTAAACCTAACCCGAACCCTAACCCTAACCCTAACCCGAACCCTCACCCGACCCTAACCCTAACCCTAACCCGAAACCCAACCCTAACCCTAGCCCGAACCCGAACCCTAACCCTAACCCTAAACCGAACACTAACCCTAACCCTAACCCGAAACCTAACCCTAACCCGAATCCTAACCCTAACCCTAACCCTAACCCGAACCCAAACCCTAACCCTAACCCTAACCCTAACCCGAAACCTAACCCTAGCCCTAACCCTAACCCGAACCCTAACCCGAACCCTAACACTAAACCTAACCCTAACCCTAACCCGAACCCTAAACCTAACCCTAACCGGAACCCTAACCCTAACCCTAACCCGAACCCGAACCCTAACCCTTTACCCGAATCCTAACCCTAACCCGAACACTAACCCGAACCCTAACCCTAACCCTAACCCCGAACCCGAACACTAACCCTAACCCTAACCCTAATCCGAACCCTAAACCGAACCCTAACCCGAACACCAACCCTAACCCTAACCCGAACACGAACCCTAACCCTAACCCTAAACCGAACCCTAACCCTAACCCGAACCCTAACCCTAACCCTAACCCTAACCCGAACCCTAACCCTAACCCTAATGCGACCCCTAACCCGAACCCTAACACGAACCCTAAACCTAACCCTAACCCTAACCCTAACCCGAACTCTAACCCTAACCCTAACCCGAACCCTAACCCTAACCCGAACACTAACCCGAACCCTAACCCTAACCCTAACCCGAACCCTAACCCTAACCCAAACCCTAACCCTACCTTAACCCGAACCCTAACCCTAACCCGAACCCGAACCCTAACCGTAACCCGAACCCTAACCGTAACACGAACCATAACCCTAACCCTAACCCTAACCTGAACCCTAACCCTAACCCTAACCCGAAACCTAACCCGAACCCTAACCCTAACCCTAACCTGAACACTAACCCCTAAACCCAACCCGAACCCGAACACTAACCCGAACCCCAACCCTAACCCTAACCCGAACCCTAACCCTAACCTGAACCCTAAACCTAACCCTAACCCGAACCCTAACCCTAACCCTATCCCGAACCCTAACCGTAACCCGAACCCTAACCCTAACCCTAACCCTAACCCTAACCCGAACACTAACCCTAACCCGAACCCGAACCCTAACCCGAACCCTAACCCGAACCCTAACCCGAACCATAACCCTAACCCTAACCCTAAACCTAACCCTAACCCGAACCCTAACCCTAACCCTAACTCTAACCCTAAACCTAACCCTAACCCGAACACTAACCCTAACCCGAACCATAACCCGAACCCTAAACAGAACCCTAACCCTAACCCTAACCTAACCCTAATCCGAACCCTAACCCTAACCCTAACCCTAACCCTAACCCTAACACTAACACCTAACCCTAACCCGAAACCTAACCCTAACCCTAACCCGAACCCGAACCCTAACCCTAACCCTAACCCTAACCCTAACACTAACCCCTAACCCTAACCCGAAACCTAACCCTAACCCTAACCCGAACCCGAAACCTAACTGAACCCGAAACCTAACCCTAACCCTAACCCTAACCCTAACCCTAACCCTAACCCCAACCCTAACACTAACACTAACCCTAACACTAACCCGAAGCCTAACCCTAACCCGAACCCGAACCCTAACTCTAACCCTAACCCTAAACCTAACCCTAACCCAAACCCTAACCCTAACCTGAACCCGAAACCATACACTAACCCTAACCCTAACCCTAACCCTAACCCTAACCCTAACACCAAACCTAACCCTAACACTAACCCTAACACTAACCCGAACCCTAACCCTAACCCTAACCCTAACACTAACCCGAACACGAACCCTAACACGAAACCTACACCTAACTCTAATCCGAACACTAACCCTAACCCTAACCCGAACCCTAACCGTAACCCGAACCCTAACTCTAACCCTAACCCTAACCCTAACCCGAACACTAACCCTAACCCTAACCCGAACCCTAACCCGAACCCTACCCCTAACCCTAACCTGAACACTAACACCTAACCCTAACCCGAACCCGAACCCTAACCCGAACCCTAACCCTAACCCTATCCCGAACCCTAACCCTAAACCTAACCCTAAACCTAACCCTAACCCGAACCCTAACGCTAACCCTAACTCTAACCCTAAACCTAACCCTAACCCGAACACTAACCCTAACCCGAACCCTAAACAGAAACCTAACCCTAACCCTAACCTAACCCTAAACCGAACCCTAACCCTAACCCTAACCCTAACCCTAACACTAACACCTAACCCTAACCCGAAACCTAACCCTAACCCTAACCCGAACCCGAACCCTAACCCCTAACCCTAAGCCGAACCCGAACCCTAAAACAAACCCTAACCCTAACCCTAACCCGAACCCTAACCCTAACCCGAACCCTAACCCTAACCCTAACACTAACCCGAACCCGAACCCTAATCCGAACCCTAACCCTAACCCTAACCCGAACCCTAACCCTAACACGAACCCTAACCCTAACCCGAACCCGAACCCTAACCCTAAACCTAACCCGCACCCTAACCCTAAACCGAACCCGAACGTTATCCGAACCCGAAACCTAACCCTAATCCTAACCCTAACCCTAACCCTAACCCTAACCCCAACCCTAACACTAACACTAACCCTAACATAAACCCGAACCCTAACCCTAACCCGAACCCGAACCCTAACTCTAACCCTAAACCTAAACCTAACCCTAACCCAAACCCTAACCCTAACCCGAACCCGAAACCTAACCCTAACCCTAACCCTAACCCTAACCCTAACCCTAACACCAAACCTAAACCTAACACTAACCCTAACACTAACCCGAACCCTAACCCTAACCCTAACACTAACACTAACCCGAACACGAACCCTAACCCGAGCCCTACACCTAACCCTAATCCGAACACTAACCCTAACCCTACACCTAACACTAACCCGAACCCGAACCCTAACCTTAACCCTAAACCGAACCCTAACCCTAACCCGAACCCTGACCCTAACCCGAAACCTAACCCTAACCCTAACCAGAACCCGAACCCTAACCCAAACCCTAATCGTAACCCAAACCCTAAACCTAACACGAACCCTAACCCTAACCCTAAACCGAACCATAACCCTAACCCTAACCCGAACCCTAACCCGAACCCTAACCCTAACCCTAACCTGAACACTAACCCCTAACCCTAACCCGAACCCGAAACCTAACCCGAACCCTAACCCTAACCCTAAACCGAACCCTAAACCTAACCCTAACCCTAAACCTAACCCTAACCCGAACCCTAACCCTAACCCTAACTCTAACCCTAAACCTAACCCTAACCCGAACCCTAACCCGAACCCTAACCCGAACCCTAACCAGAACCCTACCCTAACCCTAACCTAACCCTAATCCGAACCCTAACCCTAATCCTAACCCTAACCCTAACACTAACCCCTAACCCTAACCCGAAACCTAACCCTAACCCTAACCCGAACCCGAACCCTAACCCCTAACCCTAACCCGAACCCTAACCCTAAACCTAACCCTTACCCTAACCCTAAACCGAAACCGAACCCTAACCCTAACCCTAATCCGAACCCTAAACCGAACCCTAACCCGAACACCAACCCTAACCCTAACCCGAACACGAACCCTAACCCTAACCCTAAACCGAACCCTAACCCTAACCCGAACCCTAACCCTAACCCTAACCCTAACCCGAACCCTAACCCTAACCCTAATGCGACCCCTAACCCGAACCCTAACACGAACCCTAAACCTAACCCTAACCCTAACCCTAACCCGAACTCTAACCCTAACCCTAACCCGAACCCTAACCCTAACCCGAACACTAACCCGAACCCTAACCCTAACCCTAACCCGAACCCTAACCCTAACCCAAACCCTAACCCTACCTTAACCCGAACCCTAACCCTAACCCGAACCCGAACCCTAACCGTAACCCGAACCCTAACCGTAACACGAACCATAACCCTAACCCTAACCCTAACCTGAACCCTAACCCTAACCCTAAACCGAAACCTAACCCGAACCCTAACCCTAACCTGAACACTAACCCCTAACCCCAACCCGAACCCGAACACTAACCCGAACCCTAACCCTAACCCTAACCCGAACCCTAACCCTAACCTGAACCCTAAACCTAACCCTAACCCGAACCCTAACCCTAACCCTATCCCGAACCCTAACCGTAACCCGAACCCTAACCCTAACCCTAACCCTAACCCTAACCCGAACACTAACCCTAACCCGAACCCGAACCCTAACCCGAACCCTAACCCGAACCCTAACCCGAACCATAACCCTAACCCTAACCCTAAACCTAACCCTAACCCGAACCCTAACCCTAACCCTAACTCTAACCCTAAACCTAACCCTAACCCGAACACTAACCCTAACCCGAACCATAACCCGAACCCTAAACAGAACCCTAACCCTAACCCTAACCTAACCCTAATCCGAACCCTAACCCTAACCCTAACCCTAACCCTAACCCTAACCCTAACCCTAACCCTAACACTAACCCCTAACCCTAACCCGAAACCTAACCCTAACCCTAACCCGAACCCGAACCCTAACCCCTAACCCTAACCCTAACCCGAACCCTAACCCTAACACGAACCCTAACCCTAACCTGAACCCGAACACTAACCCTAACCCTAAACCTAACCCGCACCCTAACCCTAACCCGAACCCGAACCCTAACTGAACCCGAAACCTAACCCTAACCCTAACCCTAACCCTAACCCTAACCCCAACGCTAACACTAACACTAACCCTAACACTAACCCGAAGCCTAACCCTAACCCGAACCCGAACCCTAACTCTAACCCTAACCCTAAACCTAACCCTAACCCAAACCCTAACCCTAACCTGAACCCGAAACCATACACTAACCCTAACCCTAACCCTAACCCTAACCCTAACCCTAACACCAAACCTAACCCTAACACTAACCCTAACACTAACCCGAACCCTAACCCTAACCCTAACACTAACCCGAACACGAACCCTAACACGAAACCTACCCCTAACTCTAATCCAAACACTAACCCTAACGCTAAACCTAACACTAACCCGAACCCGAACCCTAACCTTAACCCTAAACCGAACCCTAACCCTAACCCGAACCCTAACCCTAACCCGAAACCTAAACCTAACCCTAACCCTAACCCGAACCCTAACCCTTACCTGAACCCTAATCCTGACCCTAACCCGAACCCTAACCCTAACCCTAAACCGAACCCTAACCCTAACCCGAATCCTAACCCTAAACCGAACCCGAACCCGAACCCTAAACCTAACCCGAACCCTAACCCTAACCCTAACCCGAACCCTAACCCAAACCCGAACCCTAACACGAACCCGAAACCTAACCCTAACCCGAACACGAACCCTAACCCTAACCCGAACCCTAACCCTAACCCTAACACGAACCCTAAACCTAACCCTTACCCGAACCCTAAACCTAACCCGAAACCTAACCCTAACCCTAACCCGAATCCTAACCCTAACCCTAACCCGAACCCTAACCCGAACCCTAACCCTAACCCTAACCCTAACCCTAACACAAACCCTAACCCTAACCCTAACCCGAACCCTAACCCGAACCCTAACCCTAACCCTAACCCTAACACAAACCCTAACCCTAACCCTAACCCGAACCCTAAACCTAACCCTAACCCTAACTCGAACCCTAACCCTAACCCTAACCCGAACCCTAACCCTAAACCTAACCCTAACCCGAACACTAACCCTAAACCTAACCCTAACCCTAATCCGAAACCTAACGCTAATCCGAACACTAAACCTAACCCTACCCCTAACCCTAACCCTAAACCCTAACCCTAACCCTAACCCGAATCATAACCTAACCCTAACCCTAACCCGAACCCAAACCCTAACCCTAATCCTAACCCTAACACGAATCCTAACACTAACCCGAACCCTAACCCTAAACCTAACCCGAACCCGAACCCCAACCCTAACCCTAACCCGAACGCGAACCCTAACCCTAACCCGAACCCTAAACCTATCCCTAACCCTAACCCGAACCCTAACCCTAACCCTAACCCAAACCCTCACCCGACCCTAAACCTAACCCTAACCCGAAACCCAACCCTAACCCTAGCCCGAACCCGAACCCTAACACTAACCCTAAACCGAACCCTAACCCTAACCCGAACCCTAACCCTAACCCTAACCCTAAACCGAACCCTAACCTTAACCCTAACCCGACCCCTAACCCGAACCCTAACAGGAACACTAAACCTAACCCTAACCCTAACCCTAACCCGAACTCTAACCCTAACCCTAACCCAAACCCTAACCCTAACCCGAACCCTAACCCGAACCCTAACCCGAACCCTAACCCTAACCCTAACCCGAACCCTAACCCTAACCCGAACCCTAATCGTAACCCGAACCCTAACCCTAACACTAACCCTAACCCTAAACTGAACCCTAACCCTAACCCTAACCCGAACCCTAACCCGAAACCTAACCCTATCCCTAACCTGAACACTAACCCCTAACCCCAACCCGAAACCGAACCCTAACCCGAATCCTAACCCTAAACCTAACCCGAAACCTAACCCTAACCTGAACCCTAAACCTAAACCTAACCCGAACCCTAACCCTAACCCTAACCCAAACCCTAACGGTAACCCGAACCCTAAACCTAACCCGAACCCTAACCCTAACCCTAACCCGAACCATAACCCTAAACCTAACCCGAACCATAACCCGATCCCTAACCCTAACCCTAACCTGAACACTGACCCCTAACTCTAAACCGAAGCCGAACCCTAACCCAAACCCTAACCCTAACCCTAACCCGAACCCTAACCCTAACCCTAACCCTAAACCTAACACAAACCCGAACCCTAACCCTAACCCTAACTCTAACCCTAAACCTAACCCCAACCGTAACACTAACACTAACCCTAACCCTAACCCGAACCCTAACCCGAAACCTAACCAGAACCCTAACCCTAACCGTAACCCGAACCCGAACCCTAAACCTAACCCTAACCCTAACCCTAACCCGAAACCGAACCCTAACCCTAACCCGAACCCTAACCCTAAACCTAACCCTAACCCTAACCGGAACCCTAACCCTAACACGAACCCTAACACTTACCCGAACCCGAACCCTAACCCTAACCCTAAACCTAACCCGCACCCTAACCCTAACCCGAACCGGAACCCTAACCCTAACCCTAACCCTACAACCTAACCCTAACTTGAAACCTAACCGTAACCCGAACCCGAAACCTAACCCTAACCCTAACCCTAACCCTAACCCCAACCCTAACACTAACACTAACCCTAACCCTAACCCGAACACTAAACCTAACCCGAACCCTAACCCTAACCCTAACCCGAAACCGAACCCTAACCCTAACCCCTAAACCGAACCCTAACCCTAAACCGAACCCTAACCCTAACCCGAAACCTAACCTAACGCTAATCCGAACACTAACCCTAAACCTAACCCTAACCCGAACCCGAACCCTAACCCTAAACCTAACCCCTAACCCGAACCCTAAACCTAACCCTAACCCGAACCCAAACCCTAACCCGAATCCTAACCCTAACCCTAACCCGAACCCTAACCCTAACCCTAACCCAAACCCTAACCCTAACCCTAACCCGAACCCGAACCCGAACCCTAACCCTAACGCTAACTCTAACCTAAACCCTAACCCGAACACTAACTCGAACCATAACCCTAACCTGAACCCTAACCCTAAAACGAACCCTAACCCTAACCCTAACCCAAATCCTAACCCTAACCCTAACCCGAACCCGAACCCGAACCCTAACCCTAACGCTAACTCTAACCTAAACCCTAAACCGAACCCTAACCCTAAACCTAACCCTAACCCTAACCCTAACCCTAAAACGAACCCTAACCCTAACCCTAACCCGACCCCTAACCCGAACCCTAACACGAACCCTAACCCTAACCCTAACCCGAACCCTAACCCTAACCCTAAACCGAACCCTAACCCGAACCCGAACCCTAACCCTAACCCTAACCCGAACCCTATTCCTAAACCGAACCCGAACCCTAACCCTAACCCGAAAACTAACCCGTACCCAACCCTAACCCGAAACCTACCCCTAACACGAACCCTAACCCTAACCCTGACCCTAACCCGAAACATAAACCTAACCCGAACCCTAACCCTAAACCTAACCCGAACCCTAACCCGAACCCTAACCCTAACCCTAATCCGAACCCTAACCCTAACCCGAGCCCTAACCCTAACCCTAACCCTAACAGTAACCCTAATCCTAACCTGAACCCTAACCCTAACCCTAACCCTAAAACGAACCCTAACCCTAACCCTAACCCTAACCCTAACCCGAACCCTAACCCTAAACCTAACCCGAACCTAACCCTAACCCTAACCCTAACCCTATCCCGAACCCTAACCCTAACCCCTAACCATAACCCTAAACCTAACCCGAACCCGAACCCTAACCCTAACCCTAACCCCTAACCCTAACCCTAAACCAAACCCTAACCGGAACCCTAAGCCTAACCCTAACCCTAACCCGAACCCGAACCCGAACCCTAACCCGAACCCTAACCCTAACCCTAATCCGAACAGTAACCCTAAACCTAACCCTAACCCTAACCCGAACCCTAACCCTAACCCGTACCCTATCCCCTAACCCGAATCCGAACCCGAACCCGAACCCTAACCCTACCACGAACCCGAACCCGAACCCTAACCCTAACCCTAACCCGTACCCTATCCCCTAACCCGAATCCGAACCCGAACCCGAACCCTAACCCGAACCCGAACCCTAACACTAACCCTAACCCTAACCCGAAACCTAAACTTAGCCCTAACCCGAACCCGAACCCTAACCCTAACCCTAACCCGAACCCTAACCTGAAACCTAACACTAACACTAACCCTAACCCTAAACCGAACCCTAACCCTAACCCTAACCAAAACCCTAACCCTAACCCTAACCCGAACCCGAACCCTAACCCTTTACCCGAATCCTAACCCTAACCCGAACACTAACCCGAACCCTAACCCTAACCCTAACCCCGAACCCGAACCCTAACACTAATCCTAACCCTAACCTGAACCCTAACCCGAACCCTAAACCGAACCCCAACCCTAACCCTAACCCGACCCCTAACCCGAACCCTAACACGAACCCTAAACCTAACCCTAACACTAAACCTAACCCGAACTCTAACCCTAACCATAACCCGAACCCTAACCTTAACCCGAACCCTAACCCGAATCCTAACCATAACCCTAACCCGAAACCTAACCCTAACCCGAACCCTAACCCTAACCCTAACCCGACCCCTAACCCGAACCCTAACACGAACCCTAAACCTAACCCTAAACCTAACCCTAACCCGAACTCTAACCCTAACCCGAACCCGAACCCTAACCCTAACCCGAACCCTAAACTGAACCCTAACCCTAACCATAACCCGAACCCTAACCCTAACCCAAACCCTAAACCGAACCCTAACCCGAACCCTAACCCTAACGCTAACCCGAACCCTAACCGTAACCCGAACCCTAACCGTAACACGAACCATAACCCTAAACCTAACCCTAACCTGAACCCTAACCCTAACCCTAACCCGAACCCTAACCCGAACCCTAACCCTAACCCTAACCTGAACACTAACCCCTAACCCCAACCCGAACCCGAAACCTAACCCGAACCCTAACCCTAACCCTAACCCGAACCCTAACCCTAACCTGAACCCTAAACCTAACCCTAACCCGAACCCTAACCCTAACCCTAACCCGAACCCTAACCGTAACCCGAACCCTAACTCTAACCCTAACCCTAACCCTAACCCGAACACTAACCCTAACCCGAACCCTAACCCGAACCCTACCCCTAACCCTAACCTGAACACTAACACCTAACCCTAACCCGAACCCGAACCCTAACCCGAACCCTAACCCTAACCCTAACCCGAACCCTAACCCTAAACCTAACCCTAAACCTAACCCTAACCCGAACCCTAACGCTAACCCTAACTCTAACCCTAAACCTAACCCTAACCCGAACACAAACCCTAACCCGAACCCTAAACAGAACCCTAACCCTAACCCTAACCTAACCCTAAACCGAACCCTAACCCTAACCCTAACCCTAACCCTAACACTAACACCTAACCCTAACCCGAAACCTAACCCTAACCCTAACCCGAACCCGAACCCTAACCCCTAACCCTAAGCCGAACCCGAACCCTAAAACTAACCCTAACCCTAACCCTAACCCGAACCCTAACCCTAACCCGAACCCTAACCCTAACCCTAACACTAACCCGAACCCGAACCCTAATCCGAACCCTAACCCTAACCCTAACCCGAACCCTAACCCTAACACGAACCCTAACCCTAACCCGAACCCGAACCCTAACCCTAAACCTAACCCGCACCCTAACCCTAAACCCAACCCGAACGTTATCCGAACCCGAAACCTAACCCTAATCCTAACCCTAACCCTAACCCTAACCCTAACCCCAACCCTAACACTAACACTAACCCTAACATAAACCCGAACCCTAACCCTAACCCGAACCCGAACCCTAACTCTAACCCTAAACCTAAACCTAACCCTAACCCAAACCCTAACCCTAACCCGAACCCGAAACCTAACCCTAACCCTAACCCTAACCCTAACCCTAACCCTAACACCAAACCTAAACCTAACACTAACCCTAACACTAACCTGAACCCTAACCCTAACCCTAACACTAACACTAACCCGAACACGAACCCTAACCCGAGCCCTACACCTAACCCTAATCCGAACACTAACCCTAACCCTACACCTAACACTAACCCGAACCCGAACCCTAACCTTAACCCTAAACCGAACCCTAACCCTAACCCGAACCCTGACCCTAACCCGAAACCTAACCCTAACCCTAACCAGAACCCGAACCCTAACCCAAACCCTAATCGTAACCCAAACCCTAAACCTAACACGAACCCTAACCCTAACCCTAAACCGAACCATAACCCTAACCCTAACCCGAACCCTAACCCGAACCCTAACCCTAACCCTAACCTGAACACTAACCCCTAAACCTAACCCGAACCCGAAACCTAACCCGAACCCTAACCCTAAACCTAAACCGAACCCTAAACCTAACCCTAACCCTAAACCTAACCCTAACCCGAATCCTAACCCTAACCCTAACTCTAACCCTAAACCTAACCCTAACCCGAACCCTAACCCGAACCCTAACCCGAACCCTAACCAGAACCCTAACCCTAACCCTAACCTAACCCTAATCCGAACCCTAACCCTAATCCTAACCCTAACCCTAACACTA
>JAVLSZ010000125.1:40000-42500 GCA_032313775.1 Urocyon cinereoargenteus
CCCTAACCCTAACCCTAAACCGAACACTAACCCTAACCCTAACCCGAAACCTAACCCTAACCCGAATCCTAACCCTAACCCTAACCCTAACCCGAACCCAAACCCTAACCCTAACCCTAACCCTAACCCGAAACCTAACCCTAGCCCTAACCCTAACCCGAACCCTAACCCGAACCCTAACACTAAACCTAACCCTAACCCTAACCCGAACCCTAAACTTAACCCTAACCGGAACCCTAACCCTAACCCTAACCCGAACCCGAACCCTAACCCTTTACCCGAATCCTAACCCTAACCCGAACACTAACCCGAACCCTAACCCTAACCCTAACCCCGAACCCGAACACTAACCCTAACCCTAACCCTAATCCGAACCCTAAACCGAACCCTAACCCGAACACCAACCCTAACCCTAACCCGAACACGAACCCTAACCCTAACCCTAAACCGAACCCTAACCCTAACCCGAACCCTAACCCTAACCCTAACCCTAACCCGAACCCTAACCCTAACCCTAATGCGACCCCTAACCCGAACCCTAACACGAACCCTAAACCTAACCCTAACCCTAACCCTAACCCGAACTCTAACCCTAACCCTAACCCGAACCCTAACCCTAACCCGAACACTAACCCGAACCCTAACCCTAACCCTAACCCGAACCCTAACCCTAACCCAAACCCTAACCCTACCTTAACCCGAACCCTAACCCTAACCCTAACCCGAACCCTAACCGTAACCCGAACCCTAACCGTAACACGAACCATAACCCTAACCCTAACCCTAACCTGAACCCTAACCCTAACCCTAACCCGAACCCTAACCCGAACCCTAACCCTAACCCTAACCTGAACACTAACCCCTAACCCCAACCCGAACCCGAACACTAACCCGAACCCTAACCCTAAACCTAACCCGAACCCTAACCCTAACCTGAACCCTAAACCTAACCCTAACCCGAACCCTAACCCTAACCCTATCCCGAACCCTAACCGTAACCCGAACCCTAACCCTAAACCTAACCCTAACCCTAACCCTAACCCGAACGCTAACCCTAACCCGAACCCGAACCCTAACCCGAACCCTAACCCGAACCCTAACCCGAACCATAACCCTAACCCTAACCCTAAACCTAACCCTAACCCGAACCCTAACCCTAACCCTAACTCTAACCCTAAACCTAACCCTAATCCGAACCCTAACCCTAACCCGAACCATAACCCGAACCCTAAACAGAACCCTAACCCTAACCCTAACCTAACCCTAATCCGAACCCTACCCCTAACCCTAACCCTAACCCTAACACTAACACCTAACCCTAACCCGAAACCTAACCCTAACCCTAACCCGAACCCGAACCCTAACCCTAACCCTAACCCTAACTCTAACCCTAACCCTAACACTAACACCTAACCCTAACCCGAAACCTAACCCTAACCCTAACCCGAACCCGAACCCTAAACCCTAACCCGAACCCGAACCCTAACCCTAACACGAACCCTAACCCTAACCTGAACCCGAACACTAACCCTAACCCTAAACCTAACCCGCACCCTAACCCTAACCCGAACCCGAACCCTAACTGAACCCGGTACCTAACCCTAACCCTAACCCTAACCCTAACCCTAACCCTAACCCCAACCCTAACACTAACACTAACCCTAACACTAACCCGAAGACTAACCCTAACCCGAACCCGAACCCTAACTCTAACCCTAACCCTAAACCTAACCCTAACCCAAACCCTAACCCTAACCCGAACCCGAAACCATACACTAACCCTAACCCTAACCCTAACCCTAACCCTAACACCAAACCTAACCCTAACACTAACCCTAACACTAACCCGAACCCTATCCCTAACCCTAACCCTAACACTAACCCGAACACGAACCCTAACACGAAACCTACCCCTAAATCTAATCCGAACACTAACCCTAACCCTAAACCTAACACTAACCCGAACCCGAACCCTAACCTTAACCCTAAACCGAACCCTAACCCTAACCCGAACCCTAACCCTAACCCGAAACCTAAACCTAACCCTAACCCGAACCCGAACCCTAACCCTAACCCTAACCCGAACCCTAACCCTAACCTGAACCCTAATCCTGACCCTAACCCGAACCCTAATCCTAACCCTAAACCGAACCCTAACCCTAACCCGAACCCTAACCCTAAACCGAACCCGAACCCGAACCCTAAACCTAACCCGAACCCTAACCCTAACCCTAACCCGAACCCTAACCCAAACCCGAACCCTAACACGAACCCGAAACCTAACCCTAACCCGAACACGAACCCTAAACCTAACCCGAACTCTAAGCCTAACCCTAACCCGAACCCTAAACCTAACCCTAACCCGAACCCTAAACCTAACCCGAAACCTAACCCTAACCCTAACCCGAATCCTAACCCTAACCCTAACCCGAACCCTAACCCGAACCCTAACCCTAACCCTAACCCTAACACAAACCCTAACCCTAACCCTAACCCGAAC
>JAVLSZ010000125.1:47500-100000 GCA_032313775.1 Urocyon cinereoargenteus
TAACCCTAACCTAACCCTAATCCGAACCCTAACCCTAATCCTAACCCTAACCCTAACACTAACACCTAACCCTAACTCGAAATCAACCCTAACCCTAACCCGAACCCGAACCCTAACCCCTAACCCTAACCCGAACCCGAAACCGAACCCTAAACCTAACCCTAACCCTAACCCTAACCCGAACCCGAACCCTAACGCTAACCCGAACCCTAACCCTAAACCTAACCCAAACCCTAACCCTAACCCTAAACCGAACCCGAACCCGAACCCTAACCCTAAACCTAACTCTAACCCTAACCCTAACCCGACCCCTAACCCGAACCCTAACAAGAACCCTAACCCTAACCCTATCCCTAACCCGAACCCTAACACTAATCCTAACCCGAACTCTAACCCTAACCATAACCCGAACCCTAACCTTAACCCGAACCCTAACCCGAACCCTAACCCTAACCCTAACCCGAACCCTAACCCTAACCCGAACCCTAACCCTAACCCTAACCCGACCCCTAACCCGAACCCTAACACGAACCCTAAACCTAACCCTAAACCTAACCCTAACCCGAAATCTAACCCTAACCCTAACCCGAACCCTAACCCTAACCCGAACCCTAAACTGAACCCTAACCCTAACCCTAACCCGAACCCTAACCCTAACCCAAACCCTAACCCGAACCCTAACCCGAACCCTAACCCTAACCCTAACCCGAACCCTAACCGTAACCCGAACCCTAACCGTAACACGAACCCGAACCCTAACTCTAACCCTACCCCTAAACCTAACCCTAACCCAAACCCTAACCCTAAACCTAACCCTAACCCAAACACTAACCCTAACCCGAACCCGAACCCTAACTCTAACCGTAACCCTAAACCTAACCCTAACCCAAACCCTAACCCTAACCCGAACCCGAAACCTAACCCTAACCCTAACCCTAACCCTAACCCTAACCCTAACCCTAACACCAAACCTAAACCTAACACTAACCCTAACACTAACCCGAACCCTAACCCTAACCCTAACCCTAACACTAACCCGAACACGAACCCTAACCCGAACCCTACCCCTAAACCTAATCCGAACACTAAACCTAACCCTAAACCTAACACTAACCCGAACCCGAACCCTAACCTTAACCCTAAACCGAACCCTAACCCTAACCCGAACCCTAACCCTAACCCGAAACCTAACCCTAACCCTAACCAGAACCCGAACCCGAACCCTAACCCTAACCCTAACCCGAACCCTAACCCTAACCTGAACCCTAACCCTAACCTTACCCGAACCCTAACCCTAACCCTAACCCGAACCCTAACCCTAACCCGAACCCTAACCCTAAACTGAACCCTAACCCTAACCCTAACCCGAACCCTAACCCGAAACCTAACCCTAACCCTAACCTGAACACTAACCCCTAACCCCAACCCGAACCCGAACCCTAACCCGAACCCTAACCCTAACCCTAACCCGAATCCTAACCCTAACCTGAACCCTAACCCTGACCCTAACCCGAACCCTAACCCTAAGCCTAACCCGAACCCTAACCCTAACCCGAACCCTAACCCTAAAAAGGAACCCGAACCCGTACCCTAAACCTAACCCGAAACCTAACCCTAACCCGAACCCTAACCCTAACCCTAACCCTAAACCGAACACTAACACTAAACCTAACCCTAACCCTAATCCGAAACCTAAAGCTAATCCGAACCCTAAACCTAACCCTACCCCTAACCCTAACCCTAAACCCTAACCCTAACCCGAATCCTAACCCTAACCCGAACCCCAACCCTAAACCTAACCCGAACCCGAACCCCAACCCTAACCCTAACCCGAACGCGAACCCTAACCCTAACCCGAACCCTAAACCTAAACCTATACCTAACCCGTACCCTAACCCTAACCCTAACCCGAACCCTCACCCGACCCTAACCCTAACCCTAACCCGAAACCCAACCCTAACCCTAGCCCGAACCCGAACCCTAACCCTAACCCTAAACCGAACACTAACCCTAACCCTAACCCGAAACCTAACCCTAACCCGAATCCTAACCCTAACCCTAACCCTAACCCGAACCCAAACCCTAACCCTAACCCTAACCCTAACCCGAAACCTAACCCTAGCCCTAACCCTAACCCGAACCCTAACCCGAACCCTAACACTAAACCTAACCCTAACCCTAACCCGAACCCTAAACCTAACCCTAACCGGAACCCTAACCCTAACCCTAACCCGAACCCGAACCCTAACCCTTTACCCGAATCCTAACCCTAACCCGAACACTAACCCGAACCCTAACCCTAACCCTAACCCCGAACCCGAACACTAACCCTAACCCTAACCCTAATCCGAACCCTAAACCGAACCCTAACCCGAACACCAACCCTAAACCTAACCCGAACACGAACCCTAACCCTAACCCTAAACCGAACCCTAACCCTAACCCGAACCCTAACCCTAACCCTAACCCTAACCCGAACCCTAACACTAACCCTAATGCGACCCCTAACCCGAACCCTAACACGAACCCTAAACCTAACCCTAACCCTAACCCTAACCCGAACTCTAACCCTAACCCTAACCCGAACCCTAACCCTAACCCGAACACTAACCCGAACCCTAACCCTAACCCTAACCCGAACCCTAACCCTAACCCAAACCCTAACCCTACCTTAACCCGAACCCTAACCCTAAACCTAACCCGAACCCTAACCGTAACCCGAACCCTAACCGTAACACGAACCATAACACTAACACTAACCCTAACCTGAACCCTAACCCTAACCCTAACCCGAACCCTAACCCGAACCCTAACCCTAACCCTAACCTGAACACTAACCCCTAACCCCAACCCGAACCCGAACACTAACCCGAACCCTAACCCTAAACCTAACCCGAACCCTAACCCTAACCTGAACCCTAAACCTAACCCTAACCCGAACCCTAACCCTAACCCTATCCCGAACCCTAACCGTAACCCGAACCCTAACCCTAAACCTAACCCTAACCCTAACCCTAACCCGAACACTAACCCTAACCCGAACCCGAACCCTAACCCGAACCCTAACCCGAACCCTAACCCGAACCATAACCCTAACCCTAACCCTAAACCTAACCCTAACCCGAACCCTAACCCTAACCCTAACTCTAACCCTAAACCTAACCCGAACCCGAACCCTAACCCTAACCCGAACCATAACCCGAACCCTAAACAGAACCCTAACCCTAACCCTAACCTAACCCTAATCCGAACCCTAACCCTAACCCTAACCCTAACCCTAACACTAACACCTAACCCTAACCCGAAACCTAACCCTAACCCTAACCCGAACCCGAACCCTAACCCTAACCCTAACCCTAACCCTAACCCTAACACTAACACCTAACCCTAACCCGAAACCTAACCCTAACCCTAACCAGAACCCGAACCCTAAACCCTAACCCTAACACGAACCCTAACCCTAACACGAACCCTAACCCTAACCTGAACCCGAACACTAACCCTAACCCTAAACCTAACCCGCACCCTAACCCTAACCCGAACCCGAACCCTAACTGAACCCGAAACCTAACCCTAACCCTAACCCTAACCCTAACCCTAACCCCAACCCTAACACTAACACTAACCCTAACACTAACCCGAAGACTAACCCTAACCCGAACCCGAACCCTAACTCTAACCCTAACCCTAAACCTAACCCTAACCCAAACCCTAACCCTAACCCGAACCCGAAACCATACACTAACCCTAACCCTAACCCTAACCCTAACCCTAACACCAAACCTAACCCTAACACTAACCCTAACACTAACCCGAACCCTATCCCTAACCCTAACCCTAACACTAACCCGAACACGAACCCTAACACGAAACCTACCCCTAACTCTAATCCGAACACTAACCCTAACCCTAAACCTAACACTAACCCGAACCCGAACCCTAACCTTAACCCTAAACCGAACCCTAACCCTAACCCGAACCCTAACCCTAACCCGAAACCTAAACCTAACCCTAACCCGAACCCGAACCCTAACCCTAACCCTAACCCGAACCCTAACCCTAACCTGAACCCTAATCCTGACCCTAACCCGAACCCTAACCCTAACCCTAAACCGAACCCTAACCCTAACCCGAACCCTAACCCTAAACCGAACCCGAACCCGAACCCTAAACCTAACCCGAACCCTAACCCTAAACCTAACCCGAACCCTAACCCAAACCTGAACCCTAACACGAACCCGAAACCTAACCCTAACCCGAACACGAACCCTAACCCTAACCCGAACCCTAACCCTAACCCTAACCCGAACCCTAAACCTAACCCTAACCCGAACCCTAAACCTAACCCGAAACCTAACCCTAACACTAACCCGAATCCTAACCCTAACCCTAACCCGAACCCTAACCCGAACCCTAACCCTAACCCTAACCCTAACACAAACCCTAACCCTAACCCTAACCCGAACCCTAACCCGAACCCTAACCCTAACCCTAACCCTAACACAAACCCTAACCCTAACCCTAACCCGAACCCTAAACCTAACCCTAACCCTAACTCGAACCCTAACCCTAACCCTAACCCGAACCCTAACCCTAAACCTAACCCTAACCCGAACACTAACCCTAAACCTAACCCTAACCCTAATCCGAAACCTAACGCTAATCCGAACCCTAAACCTAACCCTACCCCTAACCCTAACCCTAAACCCTAACCCTAACCCTAACCCGAATCATAACCTAACCCTAACCCTAACCCGAACCCAAACCCTAACCCTAATCCTAACCCTAACCCGAATCCTAACACTAACCCGAACCCTAACCCTAAACCTTACCCGAACCCGAACCCCAACCCTAACCCTAACCCGAACGCGAACCCTAACCCTAACCCGAACCCTAAACCTATCCCTAACCCTAACCCGAACCCTAAACCTAACCCTAACCCGAACCCTCACCGACCCTAACCCTAACCCTAACCCGAACCCTAACCCTAACACGAACCCTAACCCTAACCCGAACCCGAACCCTAACCCTAACCCTAAACCTAACCCGCATCCTAACCCTAACCCGAACCCGAACCCTAACTGAACCCGAAACCTAACCCTAACCCTAACCCTAACCCTAACCCTAACCCTAACCCCAACCCTAACACTAACACTAACCCTAACACTAACCCGAACCCTAACCCTAACCCGAACACGAACCCTCACTCTAACCCTAACCCTAAACCTAACCCTAACCCAAACCCTAACCCTAACCCTAACACGAACCCTAACCCTAATACGAACCCTAACCCTAACCCGAACCCGAACCCTAACCCTAACCCTAACCCGAACCCGAACCCCAACCCTAACCCTAACCCGAACGCGAACCCTAACCCGAACCCTAAACCTATCCCTAACCCTAACCCGAACCCTAACCCTAACCCTAACCCGAACCCTCACCCGACCCTAACCCTAACCCTAACCCGAAACCCAACCCTAACCCTAGCCCGAACCCGAACCCTAACACTAACCCTAAACCGAACCCTAACCCTAACCCGAACCCTAACCCTAAACCTAACCCTAACCCTAAACCGAAACCTAAACTTAACCCTAACCCGACCCCTAACCCGAACCCTAACCCGAACCCTAAACCTAACCCTAACCCTAACCCTAACCCGAACTCTAACCCTAACCCTAACCCAAACCCTAACCCTAACCCGAACCCTAACCCGAACCCTAACCCTAACCCTAACCCGAACCCTAACCCTAACCCGAACCCTAACCGTAACCCGAACCCTAACCCTAACACTAACCTTAACCCTAAACTGAACCCTAACCCTAACCCTAACCCGAACCCTAACCCGAAACCTAACCCTAACCCTAACCTGAACACTAACCCCTAACCCCAACCCGAAACCGAACCCTAACCCGAACCCTAACCCTAAACCTAACCCGAAACCTAACCCTAACCTGAACCCTAAACCTAAACCTAACCCGAACCCTAACCCTAACCCTAACCCAAACCCTAACCGTAACCCGAACCCTAAACCTAACCCGAACCCTAGCCCTAACCCTAACCCGAACCATAACCCTAACCCTAACCCGAACCATAACCCGAACCCTAACCCTAACCCTAACCTGAACACTAACCCCTAACCCTAAACCGAACCCGAAACCTAACCCAAACCCTAACCCTAACCCTAACCCGAACCCTAACCCTAACCCTAACCCTAACCCTAAACCTAACCCTAACCCGAACCCTAACCCTAACCCTAACTCTAACCCTAAACCTAACCCTAACCCGAACCCTAACCCTAAACCGAACCCTAACCCGAAACCTAACCAGAACCCTAACCTTAACCGTAACCCGAACCCGAACCCTAAACCTAACCCTCACCCTAACCCTAACCCGAAACCGAACCCTAAACCTAACCCGAACCCTAACCCTAAACCTAACCCTAACCCTAACCCGAACCCTAACCCTAACACGAACCCTAACCCTTACCCGAACCCGAACCCTAACCCTAACCCTAAACCTAACCCGCACCCTAACCCTAACCCGAACCCGAACCCTAACCCTAACCCTAACCCTAAACCTAACCCTAACCCGAAACCTAACCGTAACCCGAACCCGAAACCTAACCCTAACCCTAACCCTAACCCTAACCCTAACCCCAACCCTAACAATAACACTAACCCTAACCCTAACCCGAACACTAAACCTAACCCGAACCCTAACCCTAACCCTAAGCCGAAACCGAACCCTAACCCTAACCCCTAACCCGAACCCTAACCCTAAACCGAACCCTAACCCAAACCCGAAACCTAACCTAACCCTAATCCGAACCCTAACCCTAAACCTAACCCTAACCCGAACCCGAACCCTAACCCTAAACCTAACCCCTAACACGAACCCTAAACCTAACCCTAACCCGAACCCAAACCCTAACCCGAATCCTAACCCTAACCCTAACCCGAACCCTAACCCGAACCCTAACCCTAACCCTAACCCTAACCCTAACCCTAACCCTAACCCAAACCCTAACCCTAACCCTAACCCGAACCCGAACCCGAACCCTAACCCTAACGCTAACTCTAACCCAAACCCTAACCCGAACACTAACTCGAACCATAACCCTAACCTGAACCCTAACCCGAACCCGAACCCTAACCCTAAACCTAACCCGAACCCTAACCCTAACCCTAACCCTAACCCTAAACCTAACCCTAAAACAAACCCTAACCCTAACCCTAACCCGACCCCTAACCCGAACCCTAACACGAACCCTAACCCTAACCCTAACCCTAACCCGAACCCTAACCCTAACCCGAACCCTAACCCGAACCCGAACCCTAACCCTAACCCTAACCCGAACCCTAACCCTAAACCGAACCCGAACCCTAACCCTAACCCGAAAACTAACCCGTACCCAACCCTAACCCGAACCCTAACCCTAACCCGAACCCTAACCCTAACCCTGACCCTAACCCGAAACATAAACCTAACCCGAACCCTAACCCTAAACCTAACCCGAACCCTAACCCGAACCCTAACCCTAACCCTAATCCGAACCCTAACCCTAACCCGAAACCTAACCCTAACCCTAACCCGAACCCTCACCTTAACCCTAACCCGAACCCTAACCGTAACCCGAACCCTAAACCTAACCCTAAACCTAACCCTAACCCGAACCCTAACGCTAACACTAACGCGAACCCTGACCCGAACCCTAACCCAACCCTAACCTGAACACTAATGCCTAACCTTAACCCGAACCCGAACCCTAACCCGAACCCTAACCCTAACCCTATCACGAACCCTAACCCTAACCATAACCCTAACCCGAACCCGAGCCCTAACCCTAACCCTAACCCTAACAGTAACCCTAATCCTAACCTGAACCCTAACCCTAAACCTAACCCTAAAACGAACCCTAACCCTAACCCTAACCCTAACCCTAACCCGAACCCTAACCCTAACCTGAACCCTAAACCTAACCCTAACCCGAACCCTAACCCTGACCCTATCCCGAACCCTAACCGTAACCCGAACCCTAACCCTAACCCTAACCCTAACCCGAACACTAACCCTAACCCTAACCCGAACCCTAACCCGAACCCTACCCCTAACCCTAACCTGAACACTAACACCTAACCCTAACCCAAACCCGAAACCTAACCCGAACCCTAACCCTAACCCTAACCCGAACCCTAACCCTAACCCTAACCCTAAACCTAACCCTAACCCGAACCCTAACCCTAACCCTAACTCTAACCCTAAACCTAACCCTAACCCGAACCCTAACCCTAACCCGAACCCTAACCCGAACCTTAAACAGAACCCTAACCCTAACGCTAACCTAACCCTAATCCGAACCCTAACCCTAACCCTAACCCTAACCCTAACCCTAACACTAACACCTAACCCTAACCCGAAACCTAACCCTAACCCTAACCCGAACCCGAACCCTAACCCCTAACCCGAACCCGAACCCGAACCCTAAACCTAACCTTAGCCCTAACCCTAACCCGAACCCGAACCCTAACCCTAACCCGAACCCTAACCCTAACCCTAACCCTAACCCGAACCCGAACCCTAACCCGAACCCTAACCCTAACCCTAACCCGAACCCTAACCCTAACACGAACCCTAACCCTAACCCGAACCCGAACCCTAACCCTAACCCTAAACCTAACCCGCACCCTAACCCTAACCCGAACCCGAACCCTAACTGAACCCGAAACCTAACCCTAACCCTAACCCTAACCCCAACCCTAACACTAACACTAACCCTAACACTAACCCGAACCCTAACCCTAACCCGAACACGAACCCTCACTCTAACCCTAACCCTAAACCTAACCCTAACCCAAACCCTAACCCTAACCCTAACCCGAACCCTAACCCTAATACGAACCTTAACCCTAACCCGAACCCGAACCCTAACCCTAACCCTAAACCTAACCCGCACCCTAACCCTAACCCGAACCCGAACCCTAACTGAACCCGAAACCTAACCCTAACCTAACCCTAACCCTAACCCTAACCCCAACCCTAACACTAACACTAACCCTAACACTAACCCGAACCCTAACCCTAACCCGAACACGAACCCTCACTCTAACCCTAACCCTAAACCTAACCCTAACCCAAACCCTAACCCTAACCTGAACCCGAAACCTAACAATAACCCTAACCCTAACCCTAACCCTAACACCAAACATAACCCTAACACTAACCCTAACACTAACCCGAACCCTAACCCTAACCCTACCCCAAACCCTAATCCGAACCCTAACCCTAACCCTAAACCTAACACTAACCTGAACCCGAACCCTAACCCTAACCCTAACCCGAAACCTAACCCTAACCCTAAACCGAACCCTAACACTAACCCGAACCCTAACCCTAACCCTAACCAGAACCCTAACCCTAACCCTAACCTGAACCCTAACCCTAGCCCGAACCCTAACCCTAACCCGACCCGAACCCGAACCCTAAACCTAACCCGAACCCTAAACCGAATCCTAAACCTAACCTGAACCCTAACCCTAACCCGAACCCTACCCCTAACCCTAACCCTAACCCTACCCCTAAACCTAACCCTAACCCAAACCCTAACCCTAAACCTAACCCTAACCCAAACACTAACCCTAACCCGAACCCGAACCCTAACCCGAACCCTAACCCTAACCCTAACCCTAACCCCAACCCTAAAACTAACACTAACCCTAACACTAACCCGAACCCTAACCCTAACCCGAACCCGAACCCTAACTCTAACCCTAACCCTAAACCTAACCCTAACCCAAACCCTAACCCTAACCCGAACCCGAAACCTAACCCTAACCCTAAACCTAACCCTAACCCTAACCCTAACACCAAACCTAAACCTAACACTAACCCTAACACTAACCCGAACCCTAACCCTAACCCTAACCCTAACACTAACCCGAACACGAACCCTAACCCGAACCCTACCCCTAAACCTAATCCGAACACTAACCCTAACCCTAAACCTAACACTAACCCGAACCCGAACCCTAACCTTAACCCTAAACCGAACCCTAACCCTAACCCGAACCCTAACCCTAACCCGAAACCTAACCCTAACCCTAACCAGAACCCGAACCCGAACCCTAACCCTAACCCTAACCCGAACCCTAACCCTAACCTGAAACCTAACCCTAACCTTACCCGAACCCTAACCCTAACCCTAACCCGAACCCTAACCCTAACCCGAACCCTAACCCTAAACTGAACCCTAACCCTAACCCTAACCCGAACCCTAACCCAAAACCTAACCCTAACCCTAACCTGAACACTAACCCCTAACCCCAACCCGAACCCGAACCCTAACCCGAACCCTAACCCTAACCCTAACCCGAATCCTAACCCTAACCTGAACCCTAACCCTGACCCTAACCCGAACCCTAACCCTAAGCCTAACCCGAACCCTAACCCTAACCCGAAACCTAACCCTAAAAAGGAACCCGAACCCGTACCCTAAACCTAACCCGAACCCTAACCCTAACCCGAACCCTAACCCTAACCCTAACCCTAAACCGAACACTAACACTAAACCTAACCCTAACCCTAATCCGAAACCTAACGCTAATCCGAACCCTAAACCTAACCCTACCCCTAACCCTAACCCTAAACCCTAACCCTAACCCGAATCCTAACCCTAACCCGAACCCCAACCCTAAAACTAACCCGAACCCGAACCCCAACCCTAACCCTAACCCGAACGCGAACCCTAACCCTAACCCGAACCCTAAACCTAAACCTAAACCTAACCCGTACCCTAACCCTAACCCTAACCCGAACCCTCACCCGACCCTAACCCTAACCCTAACCCGAAACCCAACCCTAACCCTAGCCCGAACCCGAACCCTAACCCTAACCCTAAACCGAACACTAACCCTAACCCTAACCCGAAACCTAACCCTAACCCGAATCCTAACCCTAACCCTAACCCTAACCCGAACCCAAACCCTAACCCTAACCCTAACCCTAACCCTAACCCGAACCCTAACCCTAACCCGAACCCTAACCGTAACCCGAACCCTAACCCTAACACTAACCTTAACCCTAAACTGAACCCTAACCCTAACCCTAACCCGAACCCTAACCCGAAACCTAACCCTAACCCTAACCTGAACACTAACCCCTAACCCCAACCCGAAACCGAACCCTAACCCGAACCCTAACCCTAAACCTAACCCGAAACCTAACCCTAACCTGAACCCTAAACCTAAACCTAACCCGAACCCTAACCCTAACCCTAACCCAAACCCTAACCGTAACCCGAACCCTAAACCTAACCCGAACCCTAGCCCTAACCCTAACCCGAACCATAACCCTAACCCTAACCCGAACCATAACCCGAACCCTAACCCTAACCCTAACCTGAACACTAACCCCTAACCCTAAACCGAACCCGAAACCTAACACAAACCCTAACCCTAACCCTAACCCGAACCCTAACCCTAACCCTAACCCTAACCCTAAACCTAACCCTAACCCGAACCCTAACCCTAACCCTAACTCTAACCCTAAACCCAACCCTAACCCGAACCCTAACCCTAAACCGAACCCTAACCCGAAACCTAACCAGAACCCTAACCTTAACCGTAACCCGAACCCGAACCCTAAACCTAACCCTCACCCTAACCCTAACCCGAAACCGAACCCTAAACCTAACCCGAACCCTAACCCTAAACCTAACCCTAACCCTAACCCGAACCCTAACCCTAACACGAACCCTAACCCTTACCCGAACCCGAACCCTAACCCTAACCCTAAACCTAACCCGCACCCTAACCCTAACCCGAACCCGAACCCTAACCCTAACCCTAACCCTAAACCTAACCCTAACCCGAAACCTAACCGTAACCCGAAACCGAAACCTAACCCTAACCCTAACCCTAACCCTAACCCTAACCCCAACCCTAACAATAACACTAACCCTAACCCTAACCCGAACACTAAACCTAACCCGAACCCTAACCCTAACCCTAAGCCGAAACCGAACCCTAACCCTAACCCCTAACCCGAACCCTAACCCTAAACCGAACCCTAACCCTAAGCCGAAACCTAACCTAACCCTAATCCGAACCCTAACCCTAAACCTAACCCTAACCCGAACCCGAACCCTAACCCTAAACCTAACCCCTAACCCGAACCCTAAACCTAACCCTAACCCGAACCCAAACCCTAACCCGAATCCTAACCCTAACCCTAACCCGAACCCTAACCCGAACCCTAACCCTAACCCTAACCCTAACCCTAACCCTAACCCTAACCCTAACCCAAACCCTAACCCTAACCCTAACCCGAACCCGAACCCGAACCCTAACCCTAACGCTAACTCTAACCCAAACCCAAACCCGAACACTAACTCGAACCATAACCCTAACCTGAACCCTAACCCGAACCCGAACCCTAACCCTAAACCTAACCCGAACCCTAACCCTAACCCTAACCCTAACCCTAAACCTAACCCTAAAACGAACCCTAACCCTAACCCTAACCCGACCCCTAACCCGAACCCTAACACGAACCCTAACCCTAACCCTAACCCTAACCCGAACCCTAACCCTAACCCGAACCCTAACCCGAACCCGAAACCTAACCCTAACCCTAACCCGAACCCTAACCCTAAACCGAACCCGAACCCTAACCCTAACCCGAAAACTAACCCGTACCCAACCCTAACCCGAACCCTAACCCTAACCCGAACCCTAACCCTAACCCTGACCCTAACCCGAAACATAAACCTAACCCGAACCCTAACCCTAAACCTAACCCGAACCCTAACCCGAACCCTAACCCTAACCCTAATCCGAACCCTAACCCTAACCCGAAACCTAACCCTAACCCTAACCCGAACCCTCACCTTAACCCTAACCCGAACCCTAACCGTAACCCGAACCCTAAACCTAACCCTAAACCTAACCCTAACCCGAACCCTAACGCTAACCCTAACGCGAACCCTGACCCGAACCCTAACCCAACCCTAACCTGAACACTAATGCCTAACCTTAACCCGAACCCGAACCCTAACCCGAACCCTAACCCTAACCCTATCACGAACCCTAACCCTAACCATAACCCTAACCCTAACCCGAGCCCTAACCCTAACCCTAACCCTAACAGTAACCCTAATCCTAACCTGAACCCTAACCCTAAACCTAACCCTAAAACGAACCCTAACCCTAACCCTAACCCTAACCCTAACCCGAACCCTAACCCTAACCTGAACCCTAAACCTAACCCTAACCCGAACCCTAACCCTAACCCTATCCCGAACCCTAACCGTAACCCGAACCCTAACCCTAACCCTAACCCTAACCCGAACACTAACCCTAACCCTAACCCGAACCCTAACCCGAACCCTACCCCTAACCCTAACCTGAACACTAACACCTAACCCTAACCCAAACCCGAAACCTAACCCGAACCCTAACCCTAACCCTAACCCGAACCCTAACCCTAACCCTAACCCTAAACCTAACCCTAACCCGAACCCTAACCCTAACCCTAACTCTAACCCTAAACCTAACCCTAACCCGAACCCTAACCCTAACCCGAACCCTAACCCGAACCTTAAACAGAACAATAACCCTAACGCTAACCTAACCCTAATCCGAACCCTAACCCTAACCCTAACCCTAACCCTAACCCTAACACTAACACCTAACCCTAACCCGAAACCTAACCCTAACCCTAACCCGAACCCGAACCCTAACCCCTAACCCTAACCCGAACCCGAACCCTAAACCTAACCTTAGCCCTAACCCTAACCCGAACCCGAACCCTAACCCTAACCCGAACCCTAACCCTAACCCTAACCCTAACCCGAACCCGAACCCTAACCCGAACCCTAACCCTAACCCTAACCCGAACCCTAACCCTAACACGAACCCTAACCCTAACCCGAACCCGAACTCTAACCCTAACCCTAAACCTAACCCGCACCCTAAACCTATCCCGAACCCGAACCCTAACTGAACCCGAAACCTAACCCTAACCCTAACCCTAACCCTAACCCTAACCCTAACCCCAACCCTAACACTAACACTAACCCTAACACTAACCCGAACCCTAACCCTAACCCGAACACGAACCCTCACTCTAACCCTAACCCTAAACCTAACCCTAACCCAAACCCTAACCCTAACCCTAACCCGAACCCTAACCCTAATACGAACCCTAACCCTAACCCGAACCCGAACCCTAACCCTAACCCTAAACCTAACCCGCACCCTAACCCTAACCCGAACCCGAACCCTAACTGAACCCGAAACCTAACCCTAACCCTAACCCTAACCCTAACCCTAACCCTAACCCCAACCCTAACACTAACACTAACCCTAACACTAACCCGAACCCTAACCCTAACCCGAACACGAACCCTCACTCTAACCCTAACCCTAAACCTAACCCTAACCCAAACCCTAACCCTAACCTGAACCCGAAACCTAACACTAACCCTAACCCTAACCCTAACCCTAACACCAAACATAACCCTAACACTAACCCTAACACTAACCCGAACCCTAACCCTAACCCTAACCCTACCCCTAACCCTAATCCGAACCCTAACCCTAACCCTAAACCTAACACTAACCTGAACCCGAACCCTAACCCTAACCCTAACCCGAACCCTAACCCTAACCCTAAACCGAACCCTAACCCTAACCCGAACCCTAACCCTAACCCTAACCAGAACCCTAACCCTAACCCTAACCTGAACCCTAACCCTAGCCCGAACCCTAACCCTAACCCGACCCGAACCCGAACCCTAAACCTAACCCGAACCCTAAACCGAATCCTAAACCTAACCTGAACCCTAACCCTAACCCGAACCCTACCCCTAACCCTAACCCTAACCCTACCCCTAAACCTAACCCTAACCCAAACCCTAACCCTAAACCTAACCCTAACCGAAACACTAACCCTAACCCGAACCCGAACCCTAACTCTAACCCTAACCCTAAACCTAACCCTAACCCAAACCCTAACCCTAACCCGAACCCGAAACCTAACCCTAACCCTAACCCTAACCCTAACCCTAACCCTAACCCTAACCCTAACACCAAACCTAAACCTAACACTAACCCTAACACTAACCCGAACCCTAACCCTAACCCTAACCCTAACACTAACCCGAACACGAACCCTAACCCGATCCCTACCCCTAAACCTAATCCGAACACTAACCCTAACCCTAAACCTAACACTAACCCGAACCCGAACCCTAACCTTAACCCTAAACCGAACCCTAACCCTAACCCGAACCCTAACCCTAACCCGAAACCTAACCCTAACCCTAACCAGAACCCGAACCCGAACCCTAACCCTAACCCTAACCCGAACCCTAACCCTAACCTGAACCCTAACCCTAACCTTACCCGAACCCTAACCCTAACCCTAACCCGAACCCTAACCCTAACCCGAACCCTAACCCTAAACTGAACCCTAACCCTAACCCTAACCCGAACCCTAACCCAAAACCTAACCCTAACCCTAACCTGAACACTAACCCCTAACCCCAACCCGAACCCGAACCCTAACCCGAACCTTAACCCTAACCCTAACCCGAATCCTAACCCTAACCTGAACCCTAACCCTGACCCTAACCCGAACCCTAACCCTAAGCCTAACCCGAACCCTAACCCTAACCCGAACCCTAACCCTAAAAAGGAACCCGAACCCGTACCCTAAACCTAACCCGAACCATAACCCTAACCCGAACCCTAACCCTAACCCTAACCCTAAACCGAACACTAACACTAAACCTAACCCTAACCCTAATCCGAAACCTAACGCTAATCCGAAACCTAAACCTAACCCTACCCCTAACCCTAACCCTAAACCCTAACCCTAACCCGAATCCTAACCCTAACCCGAACCCCAACCCTAAACCTAACCCGAACCCGAACCCCAACCCTAACCCTAACCCGAACGCGAACCCTAACCCTAACCCGAACCCTAAACCTAAACCTAAACCTAACCCGTACCCTAACCCTAACCCTAACCCGAACCCTCACCCGACCCTAACCCTAACCCTAACCCGAAACCCAACCCTAACCCTAGCCCGAACCCGAACCCTAACCCTAACCCTAAACCGAACACTAACCCTAACCCTAACCCGAAACCTAACCCTAACCCGAATCCTAACCCTAACCCTAACCCTAACCCGAACCCAAACCCTAACCCTAACCCTAACCCTAACCCGAAACCTAACCCTAGCCCTAACCCTAACCCGAACCCTAACCCGAACCCTAACACTAAACCTAACCCTAACCCTAACCCGAACCCTAAACCTAACCCTAACCGGAACCCTAACCCTAACCCTAACCCGAACCCGAACCCTAACCCTTTACCCGAATCCTAACCCTAACCCGAACACTAACCCGAACCCTAACCCTAACCCTAACCCCGAACCCGAACACTAACCCTAACCCTAACCCTAATCCGAACCCTAAACCGAACCCTAACCCGAACACCAACCCTAACCCTAACCCGAACACGAACCCTAACCCTAACCCTAAACCGAACCCTAACCCTAACCCGAACCCTAACCCTAACCCTAACCCTAACCCGAACCCTAACCCTAACCCTAATGCGACCACTAACCCGAACCCTAACACGAACCCTAAACCTAACCCTAACCCTAACCCTAACCCGAACTCTAACCCTAACCCTAACCCGAACCCTAACCCTAACCCGAACACTAACCCGAACCCTAACCCTAACCCTAACCCGAACCCTAACCCTAACCCAAACCCTAACCCTACCTTAACCCGAACCCTAACCCTAAACCTAACCCGAACCCTAACCGTAACCCGAACCCTAACCGTAACACGAACCATAACCCTAACCCTAACCCTAACCTGAACCCTAACCCTAACCCTAACCCGAACCCTAACCCGAACCCTAACCCTAACCCTAACCTGAACACTAACCCCTAACCCCAACCCGAACCCGAACACTAACCCGAACCCTAACCCTAAACCTAACCCGAACCCTAACCCTAACCTGAACCCTAAACCTAACCCTAACCCGAACCCTAACCCTAACCCTATCCCGAACCCTAACCGTAACCCGAACCCTAACCCTAAACCTAACCCTAACCCTAACCCTAACCCGAACACTAACCCTAACCCGAACCCGAACCCTAACCCGAACCCTAACCCGAACCCTAACCCGAACCATAACCCTAACCCTAACCCTAAACCTAACCCTAACCCGAACCCTAACCCTAACCCTAACTCTAACCCTAAACCTAACCCTAACCCGAACCCTAACCCTAACCCGAACCATAACCCGAACCCTAAACAGAACCCTAACCCTAACCCTAACCTAACCCTAATCCGAACCCTAACCCTAACCCTAACCCTAACCCTAACCCTAACACTAACACCTAACCCTAACCCGAAACCTAACCCTAACCCTAACCCGAACCCGAACCCTAACCCTAACCCTAACCCTAACCCTAACCCTAACACTAACACCTAACCCTAACCCGAAACCTAACCCTAACCCTAACCCGAACCCGAACCCTAAACCCTAACCCTAACACGAACCCTAACCCTAACACGAACCCTAACCCTAACCTGAACCCGAACACTAACCCTAACCCTAAACCTAACCCGCACCCTAACCCTAACCCGAACCCGAACCCTAACTGAACCCGAAACCTAACCCTAACCCTAACCCTAACCCTAACCCTAACCCTAACCCCAACCCTAACACTAACACTAACCCTAACACTAACCCGAAGACTAACCCTAACCCGAACCCGAACCCTAACTCTAACCCTAACCCTAAACCTAACCCTAACCCAAACCCTAACCCTAACCCGAACCCGAAACCATACACTAACCCTAACCCTAACCCTAACCCTAACCCTAACACCAAACCTAACCCTAACACTAACCCTAACACTAACCCGAACCCTATCCCTAACCCTAACCCTAACACTAACCCGAACACGAACCCTAACACGAAACCTACCCCTAACTCTAATCCGAACACTAACCCTAACCCTAAACCTAACACTAACCCGAACCCGAACCCTAACCTTAACCCTAAACCGAACCCTAACCCTAACCCGAACCCTAACCCTAACCCGAAACCTAAACCTAACCCTAACCCGAACCCGAACCCTAACCCTAACCCTAACCCGAACCCTAACCGTAACCTGAACCCTAATCCTGACCCTAACCCGAACCCTAACCCTAACCCTAAACCGAACCCTAACCCTAACCCGAACCCTAACCCTAAACCGAACCCGAACCCGAACCCTAAACCTAACCCGAACCCTAACCCTAAACCTAACCCGAACCCTAACCCAAACCCGAACCCTAACACGAACCCGAAACCTAACCCTAACCCGAACACGAACCCTAACCCTAACCCGAACCCTAACCCTAACCCTAACCCGAACCCTAAACCTAACCCTAACCCGAACCCTAAACCTAACCCGAAACCTAACCCTAACCCTAACCGGAATCCTAACCCTAACCCTAACCCGAACCCTAACCCGAACCCTAACCCTAACCCTAACCCTAACACAAACCCTAACCCTAACCCTAACCCGAACCCTAACCCGAACCCTAACCCTAACCCTAACCCTAACACAAACCCTAGCCCTAACCCTAACCCGAACCCTAAACCTAACCCTAACCCTAACTCGAACCCTAACCCTAACCCTAACCCGAACCCTAACCCTAAACCTAACCCTAACCCGAACACTAACCCTAAACCTAACCCTAACCCTAATCCGAAACCTAACGCTAATCCGAACCCTAAACCTAACCCTAACCCTAAACCCTAACCCTAACCCTAACCCGAATCATAACCTAACCCTAACCCTAACCCGAACCCAAACCCTAACCCTAATCCTAACCCTAACCCGAATCCTAACACTAACCCAAACCCAACCCTAAACCTTACCCGAACCCGAACCCCAACCCTAACCCTAACCCGAACGCGAACCCTAACCCTAACCCGAACCCTAAACCTATCCCTAACCCTAACCCGAACCCTAACCCTAACCCTAACCCGAACCCTCACCCGACCCTAACCCTAACCCTAACCCGAACCCTAACCCTAACACGAACCCTAACCCTAACCCGAACCCGAACCCTAACCCTAACCCTAAACCTAACCCGCACCCTAACCCTAACCCGAACCCGAACCCTAACTGAACCCGAAACCTAACCCTAACCCTAACCCTAACCCTAACCCTAACCCTAACCCCAACCCTAACACTAACACTAACCCTAAAACTAACCCGAACCCTAACCCTAACCCGAACACGAACCCTCACTCTAACCCTAACCCTAAACCTAACCCTAACCCTAACCCTAACCCTAACCCTAAACCGAACCCTAACCGTAACCCGAACCCTAACCCTAACACTAACCTTAACCCTAAACTGAACCCTAACCCTAACCCTAACCCGAACCCTAACCCGAAACCTAACCCTAACCCTAACCTGAACACTAACCCCTAACCCCAACCCGAAACCGAACCCTAACCCGAACCCTAACCCTAAACCTAACCCGAAACCTAACCCTAACCTGAACCCTAAACCTAAACCTAACCCGAACCCTAACCCTAACCCTAACCCAAACCCTAACCGTAACCCGAACCCTAAACCTAACCCGAACCCTAGCCCTAACCCTAACCCGAACCATAACCCTAACCCTAACCCGAACCATAACCCGAACCCTAACCCTAACCCTAACCTGAACACTAACCCCTAACCCTAAACCGAACCCGAACCCTAACCCAAACCCTAACCCTAACCCTAACCCGAACCCTAACCCTAACCCTAACCCTAACCCTAAACCTAACCCTAACCCGAACCCTAACCCTAACCCTAACTCTAACCCTAAACCTAACCCTAACCCGAACCCTAACCCTAAACCGAACCCTAACCCGAAACCTAACCAGAACCCTAACCTTAACCGTAACCCGAACCCGAACCCTAAACCTAACCCTCACCCTAACCCTAACCCGAAACCGAACCCTAACCCTAACCCGAACCCTAACCCTAAACCTAACCCTAACCCTAACCCGAACCCTAACCCTAACACGAACCCTAACCCTTACCCGAACCCGAACCCTAACCCTAACCCTAAACCTAACCCGCACCCTAACCCTAACCCGAACCCGAACCCTAACCCTAACCCTAACCCTAAACCTAACCCTAACCCGAAACCTAACCGTAACCCGAACCCGAAACCTAACCCTAACCCTAACCCTAACCCTAACCCTAACCCCATCCCTAACAATAACACTAACCCTAACCCTAACCCGAACACTAAACCTAACCCGAACCCTAACCCTAACCCTAAGCCGAAACCGAACCCTAACCCTAACCCCTAACCCGAACCCTAACCCTAAACCGAACCCTAACCCTAACCCGAAACCTAACCTAACCCTAATCCGAACCCTAACCCTAAACCTAACCCTAACCCGAACCCGAACCCTAACCCTAAACCTAACCCCTAACCCGAACCCTAAACCTAACCCTAACCCGAACCCAAACCCTAACCCGAATCCTAACCCTAACCCTAACCCGAACCCTAACCCGAACCCTAACCCTAACCCTAACCCTAACCCTAACCCTAACCTTAACCCAAACCCTAACCCTAACCCTAACCCGAACCCGAACCCGAACCCTAACCCTAACGCTAACTCTAACCCAAACCCTAACCCGAACACTAACTCGAACCATAACCCTAACCTGAACCCTAACCCGAACCCGAACCCTAACCCTAAACCTAACCCGAACCCTAACCCTAACCCTAACCCTAACCCTAAACCTAACCCTAAAACGAACCCTAACCCTAACCCTAACCCGATCCCTAACCCGAACCCTAACACGAACCCTAACCCTAACCCTAACCCTAACCTGAACCCTAACCCTAACCCGAACCCTAACCCGAACCCGAACCCTAACCCTAACCCTAACCCGAACCCTAACCCTAAACCGAACCCGAACCCTAACCCTAACCCGAAAACTAACCCGTACCCAACCCTAACCCGAACCCTAACACTAACCCGAACCCTAACCCTAACCCTGACCCTAACCCGAAACATAAACCTAACCCGAACCCTAACCCTAAACCTAACCCGAACCCTAACCCGAACCCTAACCCTAACCCTAATCCGAACCCTAACCCTAACCCGAAACCTAACCCTAACCCTAACCCAAACCCTCACCTTAACCCTAACCCGAACCCTAACCGTAACCCGAACCCTAAACCTAACCCTAAACCTAACCCTAACCCGAACCCTAACGCTAACCCTAACGCGAACCCTGACCCGAACCCTAACCCAACCCTAACCTGAACACTAATGCCTAACCTTAACCCGAACCCGAACCCTAACCCGAACCCTAACCCTAACCCTATCACGAACCCTAACCCTAACCATAACCCTAACCCTAACCCGAGCCCTAACCCTAACCCTAACCCTAACAGTAACCCTAATCCTAACCTGAACCCTAACCCTAAACCTAACCCTAAACGAACCCTAACCCTAACCCTAACCCTAACCCTAACCCGAACCCTAACCCTAACCTGAACCCTAAACCTAACCCTAACCCGAACCCTAACCCTAACCCTATCCCGAACCCTAACCGTAACCCGAACCCTAACCCTAACCCTAACCCTAACCCGAACACTAACCCTAACCCTAACCCGAACCCTAACCCGAACCCTACCCCTAACCCTAACCTGAACACTAACACCTAACCCTAACCCAAACCCGAACCCTAACCCGAACCCTAACCCTAAACCTAACCCGAACCCTAACCCTAACCCTAACCCTAAACCTAACCCTAACCCGAACCCTAACCCTAACCCTAACTCTAACCCTAAACCTAACCCTAACCCGAACCCTAACCCTAACCCGAACCCTAACCCGAACCTTAAACAGAACCCTAACCCTAACGCTAACCTAACCCTAATCCGAACCCTAACCCTAACCCTAACCCTAACCCTAACCCTAACACTAACACCTAACACTAACCCGAAACATAACCCTAACCCTAACCCGAACCCGAACCCTAACCCCTAACCCTAACCCGAACCCGAACCCTAAACCTAACCTTAGCCCTAACCCTAACCCGAACCCGAACCCTAACCCTAACCCGAACCCTAACCCTAACCCTAACCCTAACCCGAACCCGAACCCTAACCCGAACCCTAACCCTAACCCTAACCCGAACCCTAACCCTAACACGAACCCTAACCCTAACCCGAACCCGAACCCTAACCCTAACCCTAAACCTAACCCGCACCCTAACCCTAACCCGAACCCGAACCCTAACTGAACCCGAAACCTAACCCTAACCCTAACCCTAACCCTAACCCTAACCCCAACCCTAACACTAACACTAACCCTAACACTAACCCGAACCCTAACCCTAACCCGAACACGAACCCTCACTCTAACCCTAACCCTAAACCTAACCCTAACCCAAACCCTAACCCTAACCCTAACCCGAACCCTAACCCTAATACGAACCCTAACCCTAACCCGAACCCGAACCCTAACCCTAACCCTAAACCTAACCCGCACCCTAACCCTAACCCGAACCCGAACCCTAACTGAACCCGAAACCTAACCCTAACCCTAACCCTAACCCTAACCCTAACCCCAACCCTAACACTAACACTAACCCTAACACTAACCCGAACCCTAACCCTAACCCGAACACGAACCCTCACTCTAACCCTAACCCTAAACCTAACCCTAACCCAAACCCTAACCCTAACCTGAACCCGAAACCTAACACTAACCCTAACCCTAACCCTAACCCTAACACCAAACATAAACCTAACACTAACCCTAACACTAACCCGAACCCTAACCCTAACCCTAACCCTACCCCTAACCCTACTCCGAACCCTAACCCTAACCCTAAACCTAACACTAACCTGAACCCGAACCCTAACCCTAACCCTAACCCGAACCCTAACCCTAACCCTAAACCGAACCCTAACCCTAACCCGAACCCTAACCCTAACCCTAACCAGAACCCTAACCCTAACCCTAACCTGAACCCTAACCCTAGCCCGAACCCTAACCCTAACCCGACCCGAACCCGAACCCTAAACCTAACCCGAACCCTAAACCGAATCCTAAACCTAACCTGAACCCTAACCCTAACCCGAACCCTACCCCTAACCCTAACCCTAACCCGAACCCTGACCCTAACCCTAACCCTAACCCTAACACTAACCCGAAACCGAACCCTAACACTAACCCTAACCGTAACCCGAACCCGAACCCTAACCCTAACTGGAACCCTAACCCTAACACTAACCCTAACCCTAACCCGAACGCTAACCCTAACCCGAACCCTAACCCTAACCCGAAACCTAACCCAAACTCTAACCCTAACCCGAACCCAAACCCTAACCCTAACCCTAACACGAATCCTAACCCTAACCCGAACCCTAACCCTAACACTAACCCTAACCTGAACCCTAACCCTAACCCGAACGCTAACCCTAACCATAAACCTAAACCTAACCCGAAACCTAACCCTAACCCTAACCCGAACCCGAACCCTTACCCCTAACCCTAACCCGAACCCGAACCCTAAACCTAACCCTAACCCTAACCCTAACCCGAACCCGAACCCTAACCCTAACACGAAACCTAACCCTAACCCTAACCCTAACCCGAACCCGAATCCTAACCCATCCTAACCCTAACCCTAACCCGAACCCTAACCCTAACACGAACCCTAACCCTAACCCGAACCCGAACCCTAACCCTAACCCTAAACCTAACCCGCACCCTAACCCTAACCGGAACCCGAACCCTAACTGAACCCGAAACCTAACCCTAACCCTAACCCTAACCCTAACCACAACCCTAACACTAACACTAACCCTAACACTAACCCGAACCCTAACCCTAACCCTAAACCGAACCCTAACCCTAACCCGAACCCTAACCCTAACCCTAACCAGAACCCTAACCCTAACCCTAACCTGAACCCTAACCCTAGCCCGAACCCTAACCCTAACCCGACCCGAACCCGAACCCTAAACCTAACCCGAACCCTAAACCGAATCCTAAACCTAACCTGAACCCTAACCCTAACCCGAACCCTACCCCTAACCCTAACCCTAACCCGAACCCTGACCCTAACCCTAACCCTAACCCTACCACTAACCCGAAACCGAACCCTAACACTAACCTTAACCGTAACCCGAACCCGAACCCTAACCCTAACTGGAACCCTAACCCTAACACTAACCCTAACCCTAACCCGAACCCTAACCCTAACCCGAACCCTAACCCTAACCCGAACGCTAACCCTAACCCTAAACCTAACCCTAACCCGAAACCTAACCCTAACCCTAACCCGAACCCGAACCCTAACCCCTAACCCTAACCCGAACCCGAACCCTAAACCTAACCCTAACCCTAACCCTAACCCGAACCCGAACCCTAACCCTAACCCGAAACCTAACCCTAACCCTAACCCTAACCCGAACCCGAAACCTAACCCGAACCCTAACCCTAACCCTAACCCGAACCCTAACCCTAACACGAACCCTAACCCTAACCCGAACCCGAACCCTAACCCTAACCCTAAACCTAACCCGCACCCTAACCCTAACCCGAACCCGAACCCTAACTGAACCCGAAACCTAACCCTAACCCTAACCCTAACCCTAACCACAACCCTAACACTAACACTAACCCTAACACTAACCCGAACCCTAACCCTAACCCGAACACGAACCCTCACTCTAACCCTAACCCTAAACCTAACCCTAACCCAAACCCTAACCCTAACCTGAACCCGAAACCTAACACTAACCCTAACCCTAACCCTAACCCTAACACCAAACATAACCCTAACACTAACCCTAACACTAACCCGAACCCTAAACCTAACCCTAACCCTAACAGTAACCCGAACACGAACCCTAACACGAAACCTACCCCTAACCCTAATCCGAACACTAACCCTAACCCTAAACCTAACACTAACCCGAACCCGAATCCTAACCTTAACCCTAAACCGAACCCTAACCCTAACCCGAACCCTAACCCTAACCCGAAACCTAACCCTAACCCTAACCCGAACCCGAACCCGAACCCTAACCCTAACCCTAACCCGAATCCTAACCCTAACCTGAACCCTAACCCTGACCCTAACCCGAACCCTAACCCTAACCCTGACCCGAACCCTAACCATAACCCGAACCCTAACCCTAAAACGAACCCGAACCCGTAACCTAAACCTAACCCGAACCCTAACCCTAACACGAACCCTAACCCTAAACCTAACCCTAAACCGAACACTAACCCTAAACCTAACCCTAACCCTAATCCGAAACCTAACGCTAATCCGAACCCTAAACCTAACCCTACCCCTAACCCTAACCCTAAACCCTAACCCTAACCCGAATCCTAACCCTAACCCTAACCCTAACCCGAACCCAAACCCTAACGCTAACCCTAACCCTAACCCGAATCCTAACCCTAACCCGAACCCCAACCCTAAACCTAACCCGAACCCGAACCCCAACCCTAACCCTAACCCGAACGCGAACCCTAACCCTAACCCGAACCCTAAACCTAAACCTAAACCTAACCCGAACCCTAACCCTAACCCTAACCCGAACCGTCACCCGACCCTAACCCTAACCCTAACCCGAAACCCAACCCTAACCCTAGCCCGAACCCGAACCCTAACCCTAAACCTAAACCGAACACTAACCCTAACCCTAACCCGAAACCTAACCCTAACCCGAATCCTAACCCTAACCCTAACCCTAACCCGAACCCAAACCCTAACCCTAACCCTAACCCTAACCCGAAACCTAACCCTAGCCCTAACCCTAACCCGAACCCTAACCCGAACCCTAACACTAAACCTAACCCTAACCCTAACCCGAACCCTAAACCTAACCCTAACCGGAACCCTAACCCTAACCCTAACCCGAACCCGAACCCTAACCCTTTACCCGAATCCTAACCCTAACCCGAACACTAACCCGAACCCTAACCCTAACCCTAACCCCGAACCCAAACACTAACCCTAACCCTAACCCTAATCCGAACCCTAAACCGAACCCTAACCCGAACACCAACCCTAACGCTAACCCGAACACGAACCCTAACCCTAACCCTAAACCGAACCGTAACCCTAACCCGAACCCTAACCCTAACCCTAACCCTAACCCGAACCCTAACCCTAACCCTAATGCGACCCCTAACCCGAACCCTAACACGAACCCTAAACCTAACCCTAACCCTAACCCTAACCCGAACTCTAACCCTAACCCTAACCCGAACCCTAACCCTAACCCGAACACTAACCCGAACCCTAACCCTAACCCTAACCCGAACCCTAACCCTAACCCAAACCCTAACCCTACCTTAACCCGAACCCTCACCCTAACCCTAACCCGAACCCTAACCCTAACCCGAACCCTAACCGTAACCCGAACCCTAACCGTAACACGAACCATAACCCTAACCCTAACCCTAACCTGAACCCTAACCCTAACCCTAACCCGAAACCTAACCCGAACCCTAACCCTAACCCTAACCTGAACACTAACCCCTAACCCCAACCCGAACCCGAACACTAACCCGAACCCTAACCCTAAACCTAACCCGAACCCTAACCCTAACCTGAACCCTAAACCTAACCCTAACCCGAACCCTAACCCTAACCCTATCCCGAACCCTCTCCGTAACCCGAACCCTAACCCTAACCCTAACCCTAACCCTAACCCTAACCCGAACACTAACCCTAACCCGAACCCGAACCCTAATCCGAACCCTAACCCGAAACCTAACCCGAACCATAACCCTAACCCTAACCCTAAACCTAACCCTAACCCGAACCCTAACCCTAACCCTAACTCTAACCCTAAACCTAACCCTACCCCGAACCCTAACCCTAACCCGAACCATAACCCGAACCCTAAACAGAACCCTAACCCTAACCCTAACCTAACCCTAATCCGAACCCTAACCCTAACCCTAACCCTAACCCTAACCCTAACACTAACACCTAACCCTAACCCGAAACCTAACCCTAACCCTAACCCGAACCCGAACCCTAACCCTAACCCTAACCCTAACCCTAACCCTAACACTAACACCTAACCCTAACCCGAAACCTAACCCTAACCCTAACCCGAACCCGAACACTAACCCCTAACCCTAACCCTAACCCGAACCCTAACCCTAACACGAACCCTAACCCTAACACTAACCCTAACACTAACACCTAACCCTAACCCGAAACCTAACCCTAACCCTAACCCGAACCCGAAAACTAACCCCTAACCCTAACCCTAACCCGAACCCTAACCCTAACACGAACCCTAACCCTAACCTGAACCTGAACACTAACCCTAACCCTAAACCTAACCCGCACCCTAACCCTAACCCGAACCCGAACCCTAACTGATCCCGAAACCTAACCCTAACCCTAACCCTAACCCTAACCCTAACCCTAACCCCAACCCTAACACTAACACTAACCCTAACACTAACCCGAAGCCTAACCCTAACCCGAACCCGAACCCTAACTCTAACCCTAACCCTAAACCTAACCCTAACCCAAACCCTAACCCTAACCCGAACCCGAAACCATACACTACCCCTAACCCTAACCCTAACCCTAACCCTAACACCAAACCTAACCCTAACACTAACCCTAACACTAACCCGAACCCTAACCCTAACCCTAACCCTAACACTAACCCGAACACGAACCCTAACACGAAACCTACCAATAACTCTAATCCGAACACTAACCCTAACCCTAAACCGAACCCTAACCCTAACCCGAAACCTAACCTAACCCTAATCCGAATCCTAACCCTAAACCTAACCCTAACCCGAACCCGAACCCTAACCCTAAACCTAACCCCTAACCCGAACCCTAAACCTAACCCTAACCCGAACCCAAACCCTAACCCGAATCCTAACCCTAACCCTAACCCGAACCCTAACCCGAACCCTAACCCTAACCCTAACCCTAACCCTAACCCTAACCCTAACCCAAAACCTAACCCTAACCCTAACCCGAACCCGAACCCGAACCCTAACCCTAACGCTAACTCTAACCCAAACCCTAACCCGAACACTAACTCGAACCATAACCCTAACCTGAACCCTAACCCGAACCCGAACCCTAACCCTAAACCTAACCCGAACCCTAACCCTAACCCTAACCCTAACCCTAAACCTAACCCTAAAACGAACCCTAACCCTAACCCTAACCCGACCCCTAACCCGAACCCTAACACGAACCCTAACCCTAACCCTAACCCTAACCCGAACCCTAAACCTAACCCGAACCCTAACCCGAACCCGAACCCTAAACCTAACCCTAACCCGAACCCTAACCCTAAACCGAACCCGAACCCTAACCCTAACCCGAAAACTAACCCGTACCCAACCCTAACCCGAACCCTAACCCTAACCCGAACCCTAACCCTAACCCTGACCCTAACCCGAAACATAAACCTAACCCGAACCCTAACCCTAAACCTAACCCGAACCCTAACCCGAACCCTAACCCTAACCCTAATCCGAACCCTAACCCTAACCCGAAACCTAACCCTAACCCTAACCCGAACCCTCACCTTAACCCTAACCCGAACCCTAACTGTAACCCGAACCCTAAACCTAACCCTAAACCTAACCCTAACCCGAACCCTAACGCTAACCCTAACGCGAACCCTGACCCGAACCCTAACCCAACCCTAACCTGAACACTAATGCCTAACCTTAACCCGAACCCGAACCCTAACCCGAACCCTAACCCTAACCCTATCACGAACCCTAACCCTAACCATAACCCTAACCCTAAACCGAGCCCTAACCCTAACCCTAACCCTAACAGTAACCCTAATCCTAACCTGAACCCTAACCCTAAACCTAACCCTAAAACGAACCCTAACCCTAACCCTAACCCTAACCCTAACCCGAACCCTAACCCTAACCTGAACCCTAAACCTAACCCTAACCCGAACCCTAACCCTAACCCTATCCCGAACCCTAACCGTAACCCGAACCCTAACCCTAACCCTAACCCTAACCCGAACACTAACCCTAACCCTAACCCGAACCCTAACCCGAACCCTACCCCTAACCCTAACCTGAACACTAACACCTAACCCTAACCCAAACCCGAAACCTAACCCGAACCCTAACCCTAACCCTAACCCGAACCCTAACCCTAACCCTAACCCTAAACCTAACCCTAACCCGAACCCTAACCCTAACCCTAACTCTAACCCTAAACCTAACCCTAACCCCAACCCTAACCCTAACCCGAACCCTAACCCGAACCCTAAACAGAACCCTAACCCTAACGCTAACCTAACCCTAATCCGAACCCTAACCCTAACCCTAACCCTAACCCTAACCCTAACACTAACACCTAACCCTAACCCGAACCTAACCCTAACCCTAACCCGAACCCGAACCCTAACCCCTAACCCTAACCCGAACCCGAACCCTAAACCTAACCTTAGCCCTAACCCTAACCCGAACCCGAACCCTAACCCTAACCCGAACCCTAACCCTAACCCTAACCCTAACCCGAACCCGAACCCTAACCCGAACCCTAACCCTAACCCTAACCCGAACCCTAACCCTAACACGAACCCTAACCCTAACCCGAACCCGAACCCTAACCCTAACCCTAAACCTAACCCGCACCCTAACCCTAACCCGAACCCGAACCCTAACTGAACCCGAAACCTAACCCTAACCCTAACCCTAACCCTAACCCTAACACTAACACCTAACCCTAACCCGAACCTAACCCTAACCCTAACCCTAACCCGAACCCTAACCCTAACCCTAACCCTAACCCTAACCCTAACACTAACACCTAACCCTAACCCGAACCTAACCCTAACCCTAACCCTAACCCGAACCCTAACCCTAACCCTAACCCTAACCCTAACCCTAACCCTAACACTAACACCTAACCCTAACCCGAACCTACCCCTAACCCTAACCCGAACCCGAACCCTAACCCCTAACCCTAACCCGAACCCGAACCCTAAACCTAACCTTAGCCCTAACCCTAACCCGAACCCGAACCCTAACCCTAACCCTAAACCTAACCCGCACCCTAACCCTAACCCGAACCCGAACCCTAACTGAACCCGAAACCTAACCCTAACCCTAACCCTAACCCTAACCCTAACACTAACACCTAACCCTAACCCGAACCTAACCCTAACCCTAACCCTAACCCGAACCCTAACCCTAACCCTAACCCTAACCCTAACCCTAACACTAACACCTAACCCTAACCCGAACCTAACCCTAACCCTAACCCTAACCCGAACCCTAACCCTAACCCTAACCCTAACCCTAACCCTAACCCTAACACTAACACCTAACCCTAACCCGAACCTACCCCTAACCCTAACCCGAACCCGAACCCTAACCCCTAACCCTAACCCGAACCCGAACCCTAAACCTAACCTTAGCCCTAACCCTAACCCTAACCCGAACCCTAACCCTAACCCGAACCCTAACCCTAACCCTAACCCTAACCCGAACCCGAACCCTAACCCGAACCCTAACCCTAACCCTAACCCGAACCCTAACCCTAACACGAACCCTAACCCTAACCCGAACCCGAACCCTAACCCTAACCCTAAACCTAACCCGCACCCTAACCCTAACCCGAACCCGAACCCTAACTGAACCCGAAACCTAACCCTAACCCTAACCCTAACCCTAACCCTAACCCTAACCCCAACCCTAACACTAACACTAACCCTAACACTAACCCGAACCCTAACCCTAACCCGAACACGAACCCTCACTCTAACCCTAACCCTAAACCTAACCCTAACCCAAACCCTAACCCTAACCCTAACCCGAACCCTAACCCTAATACGAACCCTAACCCTAACCCGAACACGAACCCTAACCCTAACCCTAAACCTAACCCGCACCCTAACCCTAACCCGAACCCGAACCCTAACTGAACCCGAAACCTAACCCTAACCCTAACCCTAACCCTCACCCTAACCCCAACCCTAACACTAACACTAACCCTAACACTAACCCGAACCCTAACCCTAACCCGAACACGAACCCTCACTCTAACCCTAACCCTAAACCTAACCCTAACCCAAACCCTAACCCTAACCTGAACCCGAAACCTAACACTAACCCTAACCCTAACCCTAACCCTAACACCAAACATAACCCTAACACTAACCCTAACACTAACCCGAACCCTAACCCTAACCCTAACCCTACCCCTAACCCTAATCCGAACCCTAACCCTAACCCTAAACCTAACACTAACCTGAACCCGAACCCTAACCCTAACCCTAACCCGAACCCTAACCCTAACACTAAACCGAACCCTAACCCTAACCCGAACCCTAACCCTAACCCTAACCAGAACCCTAACCCTAACCCTAACCTGAACCCTAACCCTAAACCTAACCCTAAAACGAACCCTAACCCTAACCCTAACCCTAACCCTAACCCGAACCCTAACCCTAACCTGAACCCTAAACCGAACCCTAACCCGAACCCTAACCCTAACCCTATCCCGAACCCTAACCGTAACCCGATCCCTAACCCTAACCCTAACCCTAACCCGAACACTAACCCTAACCCTAACCCGAACCCTAACCCGAACCCTACCCCTAACCCTAACCTGAACACTAACACCTAACCCTAACCCAAACCCGAAACCTAACCCGAACCCTAACCCTAACCCTAACCCGAACCCTAACCCTAACCCTAACCCTAAACCTAACCCTAACCCGAACCCTAACCCTAACCCTAACTCTAACCCTAAACCTAACCCTAACCCGAACCCTAACCCTAACCCGAACCCTAACCGGAACCCTAAACAGAACCCTAACCCTAACGCTAACCTAACCCTAATCCGAACCCTAACCCTACCCCTAACCCTAACCCTAACCCTAACACTAACACCTAACCCTAAACCGAAACCTAACCCTAACCCTAACCCGAACCCGAACCCTAACCCCTAACCCTAACCCGAACCCGAACCCTAAACCTAACCTTAGCCCTAACCCTAACCCGAACCCGAACCCTAACCCTAACCCGAACCCTAACCCTAACCCTAACCCTAACCCGAACCCGAACCCTAACCCGAACCCTAACCCTAACCCTAACCCGAACCCTAACCCTAACACGAACCCTAACCCTAACCCGAAACCGAACCCTAACCCTAACCCTAAACCTAACCCGCACCCTAACCCTAACCCGAACCCGAACCCTAACTGAACCCGAAACCTAACCCTAACCCTAACCCTAACCCTAACCCTAACCCCAACCCTAACACTAACACTAACCCTAACACTAACCCGAACCCTAACCCTAACCCGAACACGAACCCTCACTCTAACCCTAACCCTAAACCTAACCCTAACCCAAACCCTAACCCTAACCTGAACCCGAAACCTAACACTAACCCTAACCCTAAACCTAACCCTAACACCAAACATAACCCTAACACTAACCCTAACACTAACCCGAACCCTAACCCTAACCCTAACCCTACCCCTAACCCTAATCCGAACCCTAACCCTAACCCTAAACCTAACACTAACCTGAACCCGAACCCTAACCCTAACCCTAACACGAACCCTAAACCTAACCCTAAACCGAACCCTAACCCTAACCCGAACCCTAACCCTAACCCTAACCAGAACCCTAACTCTAACCCTAACCAGAACCCTAACCCTAGCCCGAACCCTAACCCTAACCCGACACGAACCCGAACCCTAAACCTAACCCGAACCCTAAACCGAATCCTAAACCTAACCTGAACCCTAACCCTAACCCGAACCCTACCCCTAACCCTAACCCTAACCCGAACCCTGACCCTAACCCTAACCCTAACCCTAACACTAACCCGAAACCGAACCCTAACACTAACCCTAACCGTAACCCGAACCCGAACCCTAACCCTAACTGGAACCCTAACCCTAACACTAACCCTAACCCTAACCCGAACCCTAACCCTAACCCGAACCCTAACCCTAACCCGAAACCTAACCCAAACTCTAACCCTAACCCGAACCCAAACCCTAACCCTAACCCTAACACGAATCCTAACCCTAACCCGAACCCTAACCCTAACACTAACCCTAACCTGAACCCTAACCCTAACCCGAACGCTAACCCTAACCATAAACCTAACCCTAACCCGAAACCTAACCCTAACCCTAACCCGAACCCGAACCCTTACCCCTAACCCTAACCCGAACCCGAACCCTAAACCTAACCCTAACCCTAACCCTAACCCGAACCCGAACCCTAACCCTAACCCGAAACCTAACCCTATCCCTAACCCTAACCCGAACCCGAATCCTAACCCACCCTAACCCTAACCCTAACCCGAACCCTAACCCTAACACGAACCCTAACCCTAACCCGAACCCGAACCCTAACCCTAACCCTAAACCTAACCCGCACCCTAACCCTAACCGGAACCCGAACCCTAACTGAACCCGAAACCTAACCCTAACCCTAACCCTAACCCTAACCACAACCCTAACACTAACACTAACCCTAACACTAACCCGAACCCTAACCCTAACCCTAAACCGAACCCTAACCCTAACCCGAACCCTAACCCTAACCCTAACCAGAACCCTAACCCTAACCCTAACCTGAACCCTAACCCTAGCCCGAACCCTAACCCTAACCCGACCCGAACCCGAACCCTAAACCTAACCCGAACCCTAAACCGAATCCTAAACCTAACCTGAACCCTATCCCTAATCCGAACCCTACCCCTAACCCTAACCCTAACCCGAACCCTGACCCTAACCCTAACCCTAACCCTAACACTAACCCGAAACCGAACCCTAATACTAACCCTAACCGTAACCCGAACCCGAACCCTAACCCTAACTGGAACCCTAACCCTAACACTAACCCTAACCCTAACCCGAACCCTAACCCTAACCCGAACCCTAACCCTAACCCGAACGCTAACCCTAACCCTAAACCTAACCCTAACCCGAAACCTAACCCTAACCCTAACCCGAACCCGAACCCTAACCCCTAACCCTAACCCGAACCCGAACCCTAAACCTAACCCTAACCCTAACCCTAACCCGAACCCTAACCCTAACACAAACCCTAACCCTAACCCGAACCCGAACCCTAACCCTAACCCTAAACCTAACCCGCACCCTAAACCTAACCCGAACCCGAACCCTAACTGAACCCGAAACCTAACCCTAACCCTAACCCTAACCCTAACCACAACCCTAACACTAACACTAACCCTAACACTAACCCGAACCCTAACCCTAACCCGAACACGAACCCTCACTCTAACCCTAACCCTAAACCTAACCCTAACCCAAACCCTAACCCTAACCTGAACCCGAAACCTAACACTAACCCTAACCCTAACCCTAACCCTAACACCAAACATAACCCTAACACTAACCCTAACACTAACCCGAACCCTAACCCTAACCCTAACCCTAACAGTAACCCGAACACGAACCCTAACACGAAACCTACCCCTAACCCTAATCCGAACACTAACCCTAACCCTAAACCTAACACTAACCCGAACCCGAATCCTAACCTTAACCCTAAACCGAACCCTAACCCTAACCCGAACCCTAACCCTAACCCGAAACCTAACCCTAACCCTAACCCGAACCCGAACCCGAACCCTAACCCTAACCCTAACCCGAATCCTAACCCTAACCTGAACCCTAAACCTGACCCTAACCCGAACCCTAACCCTAACCCTAACCCTAACCCGAACCCTAACCCTAACCCGAACCCTAACCCTAAAACGAACCCGAACCCGTAACCTAAACCTAACCCGAACCCTAACCCTAACACGAACCCTAACCCTAACCCTAACCCTAAACCGAACACTAACCCTAAACCTAACCCTAACCCTAATCCGAAACCTAACGCTAATCCGAACCCTAAACCTAACCCTACCCCTAACCCTAACCCTAAACCCTAACCCTAACCCGAATCCTAACCCTAACCCTAACCCTAACCCGAACCCAAACCCTAACGCTAACCCTAACCCTAACCCGAATCCTAACCCTAACCCGAACCCCAACCCTAAACCTAACCCGAACCCGAACCCCAACCCTAACCCTAACCCGAACGTGAACCCTAACCCTAACCCGAACCCTAAACCTAAACCTAAACCTAACCCGAACCCTAACCCTAACCCTAACCCGAACCCTCACCCGACCCTAACCCTAACCCTAACCCGAAACCCAACCCTAACCCTAGCCCGAACCCGAACCCTAACCCTAACCCTAAACCGAACACTAACCCTAACCCTAACCCGAAACCTAACCCTAACCCGAATCCTAACCCTAACCCTAACCCTAACCCGAACCCAAACCCTAACCCTAACCCTAACCCTAACCCGAAACCTAACCCTAGCCCTAACCCTAACCCGAACCCTAACCCGAACCCTAACACTAAACCTAACCCTAACCCTAACCCGAACCCTAAACCTAACCCTAACCGGAACCCTAACCCTAACCCTAACCCGAACCCGAACCCTAACCCTTTACCCGAATCCTAACCCTAACCCGAACACTAACCCGAACCCTAACCCTAACCCTAACCCCGAACCCGAACACTAACACTAACCCTAACCTTAATCCGAACCCTTAACCGAACCCTAACCCGAACACCAACCCTAACCCTAACCCGAACACGAACCCTAACCCTAACCCTAAACCGAACCCTAACCCTAACCCGAACCCTAACCCTAACCCTAACCCTAACCCGAACCCTAACCCTAACCCTAATGCGACCCCTAACCCGAAACCTAACACGAACCCTAAACCTAACCCTAACCCTAACCCTAACCCGAACTCTAACCCTAACCCTAACCCGAACCCTAACCCTAACCCGAACACTAACCCGAACCCTAACCCTAACCCTAACCCGAACCCTAACCCTAACCCAAACCCTAACCCTACCTTAACCCGAACCCTAACCCTAACCCTAACCCGAACCCTAACCGTAACCCGAACCCTAACCGTAACACGAACCATAACCCTAACCCTAACCCTAACCTGAACCCTAACCCTAACCCTAACCCGAAACCTAACCCGAACCCTAACCCTAACCCTAACCTGAACACTAACCCCTAACCCCAACCCGAACCCGAACACTAACCCAAACCCTAACCCTAACCCTAACCCGAACCCTAACCCTAACCTGAACCCTAAACCTAACCCTAACCCGAACCCTAACCCTAACCCTATCCCGAACCCTAACCGTAACCCGAACCCTAACCCTAACCCTAACCCTAACCCTAACCCTAACCCGAACACTAACCCTAACCCGAACCCGAACCCTACCCGAACCCTAACCCGAACCCTAACCCGAACCATAACCCTAACCCTAACCCTAAACCTAACCCTAACCCGAACCCTAACCCTAACCCTAACTCTAACCCTAAACCTAACCCTACCCCGAACCCTAACCCTAACCCGAACCATAACCCGAACCCTAAACAGAACCCTAACCCTAACCCTAACCTAACCCTAATCCGAACCCTAACCCTAACCCTAACCCTAACCCTAACCCTAACACTAACACCTAACCCTAAACCGAAACCTAACCCTAACCCTAACCCGAACCCGAACCCTAACCCTAACCCTAACCCTAACCCTAACCCTAACCCTAACACTAACACCTAACCCTAACCCGAAACCTAACCCTAACCCTAACCCGAACCCGAACCCTAACCCCTAACCCTAACCCTAACCCGAACCCTAACCCTAACACGAACCCTAACCCTAACCTGAACCCGAACACTAACCCTAACCCTAAACCTAACCCGCACCCTAACCCTAACCCGAACCCGAACCCTAACTGAACCCGAAACCTAACCCTAACCCTAACCCTAACCCTAACCCTAACCCTAACCCTAACCCTAACCCCAACCCTAACACTAACACTAACCCTAACACTAACCCGAAGCCTAACCCTAACCCGAACCCGAACCCTAACTCTAACCCTAACCCTAAACCTAACCCTAACCCAAACCCTAACCCTAACCCGAACCCGAAACCATACACTAACCCTAACCCTAACCCTAACCCTAACCCTAACACCAAACCTAACCCTAACACTAACCCTAACACTAACCCGAACCCTAACCCTAACCCTAACCCTAACACTAACCCGAACACGAACCCTAACACGAAACCTACCCCTAACTCTAATCCGAACACTAACCCTAACCCTAAACCTAACACTAACCCGAACCCGAACCCTAACCTTAACCCTAAACCGAACCCTAACCCTAACCCGAACCCTAACCCTAACCCGAAACCTAAACCTAACCCTAACCCGAACCCGAACCCTAACCCTAACCCTAACCCGAACCCTAACCCTAACCTGAACCCTAATCCTGACCCTAACCCGAACCCTAACCCTAACCCTAAACAGAACCCTAACCCTAACCCGAACCCTAACCCTAAACCGAACCCGAACCCGAACCCTAAACCTAACCCGAACCCTAACCCTAACCCTAACCCGAACCCTAACCCAAACCCGAACCCTAACACGAACCCGAAACCTAACCCTAACCCGAACACGAACCCTAACCCTAACCCGAACCCTAACCCTAAACCTAACCCGAACCCTAAACCTAACCCTAACCCGAACCCTAAACCTAACCCGAAACCTAACCCTAACCCTAACCCGAATCCTAACCCTAACCCTAACCCGAGCCCTAACCCGAACCCTAACCCTAACCCTAACCCTAACACAAACCCTAACCCTAACCCTAACCCGAACCCTAACCCGAACCCTAACCCTAACCCTAACCCTAACACAAACCCTAACCCTAACCCTAACCCGAACCCTAAACCTAACCCTAACCCTAACTAGAACCCTAACCCTAACCCTAACCCGAACCCTAACCCTAAACCTAACACTAACCCGAACACTAACCCTAAACCTAACCCTAACCCTAATCCGAAACCTAACGCTAATCCGAACCCTAAACCTAACCCTACCCCTAACCCTAACCCTAAACCCTAACCCTAACCCTAACCCGAATCATAACCTAACCCTAACCCTAACCCGAACCCAAACCCTAACCCTAATCCTAACCCTAACCCGAATCCTAACACTAACCCGAACCCTAACCCTAAACCTAACCCGAACCCGAACCCCAACCCTAACCCTAACCCGAACGCGAACCCTAACCCTAACCCGAACCCTAAACCTATCCCTAACCCTAACCCGAACCCTAACCCTAAACCTAACCCGAACCCTCACCCGACCCTAACCCTAACCCTAACCCGAAACCCAACCCTAACCCTAGCCCGAACCCGAACCCTAACACTAACCCTAAACCGAACACTAACCCTAACCCGAAACCTAACCCTAACCCTAACCCTAACCCTAAACCGAACCCTAACCTTAACCCTAACCCGACCCCTAACCCGAACCCTAACACGAACACTAAACCTAACCCTAACCCTAACCCTAACCCGAACTCTAACCCTAACCCTAACCCAAACCCTAACCCTAACCCGAACCCTAACCCGAACCCTAACCCGAACCCTAACCCTAACCCTAACCCGAACCCTAACCCTAACCCGAACCCTAACCGTAACCCGAACCCTAACCCTAACACTAACCCTAACCCTAAACTGAACCCTAACCCTAACCCTAACCCGAACCCTAACCCGAAACCTAACCCTATCCCTAACCTGAACACTAACCCCTAACGCCAACCCGAAACCGACCCCTAACCCGAACCCTAACCCTAAACCTAACCCGAAACCTAACCCTAACCTGAACCCTAAACCTAAACCTAACCCGAACCCTAACCCTAACCCTAACCCAAACCCTAACCGTAACCCGAACCCTAAACCTAACCCGAACCCTAACCCTAACCCTAACCCGAACCATAACCCTAAACCTAACCCGAACCATAACCCGATCCCTAACCCTAACCCTAACCTGAACACTGACCCCTAACCCTAAACCGAACCCGAACCCTAACCCAAACCCTAACCCTAACCCTAACCCGAACCCTAACCCTAACCCTAACCCTAATCCTAACCCTAACCCGAACCCTAACCCTAACCCTAACTCTAACCCTAAACCTAACCCTAACCCGAACCCTAACCCTAACCCGAACCCTAACCCGAAACCTAACCAGAACCCTAACCCTAACCGTAACCCGAACCCGAACCCTAAACCTAACCCTAACCCTAACCCTAACCCGAAACCGAACCCTAACCCTAACCCGAACCCTAACCCTAAACCTAACCCTAACCCTAACCCGAACCCTAACCCTAACACGAACCCTAACCCTTACCCGAACCCGAACCCTAACCCTAACCCTAAACCTAACCCGCACCCTAACCCTAACCCGAACCCTAACCCTAACCCTAACCCTAAACCTAACCCTAACCCGAAACCTAACCGTAACCCGAACCCGAAACCTAACCCTAACCCTAACCCTAACCCTAACCCTAACCCCAACCCTAACACTAACACTAACCCTAACCCTAACCCGAACACTAAACCTAACCCGAACCCTAACCCAAACCCTAACCCGAAACCGAACCCTAACCCTAACCCCTAACCCGAACCCTAACCCTAAACCGAACCCTAACCCTAACCCGAAACCTAACCTAACGCTAATCCGAACCCTAACCCTAAACCTAACCCTAACCCGAACCCGAACCCTAACCCTAAACCTAACCCCTAACCCGAACCCTAAACCTAACCCTAACCCGAACCCAAACCCTAACCCGAATCGTAACCCTAACCCTAACCCGAACCCTAACCCGAACCCTAACCCTAACCCTAACCCTAACCCAAACCCTAACCCTAACCCTAACCCGAACCCGAACCCGAACCCTAACCCTAACGCTAACTCTAACCCAAACCCTAACCCGAACACTAACTCGAACCATAACCCTAACCTGAACCCTAACCCGAACCCGAACCCTAACCCTAAACCTAACCCGAACCCTAACCCTAAACCTAACCCTAACCCTAACCCTAACCCTAAAACGAACCCTAACCCTAACCCTAACCCGACCCCTAACCCGAACCCTAACACGAACCCTAACCCTAACCCTAACCCGAATCTAACCCTAACCCTAACCCGAACCCTAACCCGAACCCGAACCCTAACCCTAACCCTAACCCGAACCCTAACCCTAAACCGAACCCGAACCCTAACCCTAACCCGAAAACTAACCCGTACCCAACCCTAACCCGAAACCTAACCCTAACCCGAACCCTAACCCTAAACCTAACCCGAACCCTAACCCGAACCCTAACACTAACCCTAATCCGAACCCTAACCCTAACCCGAAACCTAACCCTAACCCTAACCCGAACCCTCACCTTAACCCTAACCCGAACCCTAACCATAACCCGAACCCTAAACCTAACCCTAAACCTAACCCTAACCCGAACCCTAACCCTAACCCTAACGCGAACCCTGACCAGAACCCTAACCCAACCCTAACCTGAACACTAATGCCTAACCTTAACCCGAACCCGAACCCTAACCCGAACCCTAACCCTAACCCTATGAGGAACCCTAACCCTAACCATAACCCTAACCCTAACCCGAGCCCTAACCCTAACCCTAACCCTAACAGTAACCCTAATCCTAACCTGAACCCTAACCCTAACCCTAACCCTAAAAAGAAACCTAACCCTAACCCTAACCCTAACCCTAACCCTAACCCGAACCCTAACCCTAAACCTAACCCGAACCCTAACCCTAACCCTAACCATAACCCTATCCCGAACCCTAACCCTAACCCCTAACCATAACCCTAAACCTAACCCGAACCCGAACCCTAACCCTAACCCTAACCCCTAACCCTAACCCTAAACCAAACCCTAACCGGACCCTAAGCCTAACCCTAACCCTAACCCGAACCCGAACCCGAACCCTAACCCGAACACTAACCCTAACCCTAATCCGAACCGTAACCCTAAACCTAACCCTAACCCTAACCCGAACCCTAACCCTAACCCGTACCCTATTCCCTAACCCGAATCCGAACCCGAACCCGAACCCTAACCCGACCACGAACCCGAACCCGAACCCTAACCCTAACCGTAACCCGTACCCTATCCCCTAACCCGAATCCGAACCCGAACCCGAACCCTAACCCGAACCCGAACCCTAACCCTAACCCTAACCCTAACCCGAAACCTAAACCTAGCCCTAACCCGAACCCTCACCTTAACCCTAACCCGAACCCTAACCGTAACCCTAACCCTAAACCGAACCCTAACCCTAACCCTAACCAAAACCCTAACCCTAACCCTAACCCGAACCCGAACCCTAACCCTTTACCCGAATCCTAACCCTAACCCGAACACTAACCCGAACCCTAACCCTAACCCTAACCCCGAACCCGAACCCTAACACTAACATTAACCCTAACCCGAACCCTATCCCGAACCCTAAACCGAACCCCAACCCTAACACTAACCCGACCCCTAACCCGAACCCTAACACGAACCCTAAACCTAACCCTAACCCTAAACCTAACCCGAACTCTAACCCTAACCATAACCCGAACCCTAACCTTAACGGGAACCCTAACCCGAACCCTAACCCTAACCCTAACCCGAAACCTAACCCTAACCCGAACCCTAACCCTAACCCTAACCCGACCCCTAACCCGAACCCTAACACGAACCCTAAACCTAACCCTAAACCTAACCCTAACCCGAACTCTAACCCTAACCCGAACCCGAACCCTAACCCTAACCCGAACCCTAAACTGAACCCTAACCCTAACCCGAACCCTAACCCTAACCCAAACCCTAAACCGAACCCTAACCCGAACCCTAACCCTAACCCTAACACGAACCCTAACCGTAACCCGAACCCTAACCGTAACACGAACCATAACCCTAAACCTAACCCTAACCTGAACCCTAACCCTAACCCTAACCCGAACCCTAACCCGAACCCTAACCCTAACCCTAACCTGAACACTAACCCCTAACCCCAACCCGAACCCGAACCCTAACCCGAACCCTAACCCTAACCCTAACCCGAACCCTAACCCTAACCTGAACCCTAAACCTAACCCTAACCCGAACCCTAACCCTAACCCTAACCCGAACCCTAACCGTAACCCGAACCCTAACTCTAACCCTAACCCTAACCCTAACCCGTACACTAACCCTAACCCTAACCCGAACCCTAACCCGAACCCTACCCCTAACCCTAACCTGAACACTAACACCTAACCCTAACCCGAACCCGAACCCTAACCCGAACCCTAACCCTAACCCTAACCCGAACCCTAACCCTAAACCTAACCCTAAACCTAACCCTAACCCGAACCCTAACCCTAACCCTAACTCTAACCCTAAACCTAAACCTAACCCGAACACTAACCCTAACCCGAACCCTAAACAGAACCCTAACCCTAACCCTAACCTAACCCTAAACCGAACCCTAACCCTAACCCTAACCCTAACCCTAACCCTAACCCTAACACTAACACCTAACCCTAACCCGAAACCTAACCCTAACCCTAACCCGAACCCGAACCCTAACCCCTAACCCTAACCCGAACCCGAACCCTAAAACTAACCCTAACCCTAACCCGAACCCTAACCCTAACCCGAACCCTAACCCTAACCCTAACACTAACCCGAACCCGAACCCTAATCCGAACCCTAACCCTAACCCAAACCAGAACCCTAACCCTAACACGAACCCTAACCCTAACCCGAACCCGAACCCTACCCTAAACCTAACCCGCACCCTAACCCTAACCCGAACCCGAACGTTATCCGAACCCGAAACCTAACCCTAATCCTAACCCTAACCCTAACCCTAACCCTAACCCTAACCCTAACCCCAACCCTAACACTAACACTAACCCTAACACTAACCCAAACCCTAACCCTAACCCGAACCCGAACCCTAACTCTAACCCTAACCCTAAACCTAACCCTAACCCAAACCCTAACCCTAACCCGAACCCGAAACCTAACCCTAACCCTAACCCTAACCCTAACCCTAACACCAAACCTAAACCTAACACTAACCCTAACACTAACCCGAACCCTAACCCTAACCCTAACACTAACACTAACCCGAACACGAACCCTAACACGAGCCCTACACCTAACCCTAATCCGAACACTAACCCTAACCCTACACCTAACACTAACCCGAACCCGAACCCTAACCTTAACCCTAAACCGAACCCTAACCCTAACCCGAACCCTGACCCTAACCCGAAACCTAACCCTAAACCTAACCAGAACCCGAACCCTAACCCAAACCCTAATCGTAACCCAAACCCTAAACCTAACACGAACCCTAACCCTAACCCTAAACCGAACCATAACCCTAACCCTAACCCGAACCCTAACCCGAACCCTAACCCTAACCATAAACTGAACACTAACCCCTAACCCTAACCCGAACCCGAAACCTAACCCGAACCCTAACCCTAACCCTAAACCGAACCCTAAACCTAACCCTAACCCTAAACCTAACCCTAACCCGAACCCTAACCCTAACCCTAACTCTAACCCTAAACCTAACAATAACCCGAACCCTAACCCGAACCCTAACCCGAACCCTAACCAGAACCCTAACCCTAACCCTAACCTAACCCTAATCCGAACCCTAACCCTAATCCTAACCCTAACCCTAACACTAACCCCTAACCCTAACCCGAAACCTAACCCTAACCCTAACCCGAACCCGAACCCTAACCCCTAACCCTAACCCGAACCCTAACCCTAAAACTAACCCTTACACTAACCCTAACCCGAAACCGAACCCTAAACCTAACCCGAACCCTAACCCTAACCCTAACCCTAACCCTAACCCGAACCCTAACCCTAACACGAATCCTAACCCTTACCCGAACCCGAACCCTAACCCTAACCCTAAACCTAACCCACACCCTAAACCTAACCCGAACCCGAAACCTAACCCTAACCCTAAACCTAAACCTAACCCTAACCCGAAACCTAACCGTAACCCGAACCCGAAACCTAACCCTAACCCTAACCCTAACCCTAACCCTAACCCCAACCCTAACACTAACACTAACCCTAACCCTAACCCGAACACTAAACCTAACCCGAACCCTAACCCTAAACCTAACCCGAAACCGAACCCTAACCCTAACCCCTAACCCGAACCCTAAACCTAACCTGAACCCTAACCCTAACCCGAACCCTAACCTAACCCTAATCCGAACCCTAACCCTAAACCTAACCCTAACCCGAACCCGAACCCTAACCCTAATCCGAAACCTAACCCTAACCCTAACCCTAACCCGAACCCGAACCCTAACCCGAACCCTAACCCTAACCCTAACCCGAACCCTAACCCTAACACGAACCCTAACCCTAACCCGAACCCGAAACCTAACCCTAACCCTAACCCTAACCCTAACCACAACCCTAACACTAACACTAACCCTAACACTAACCCGAACCCTAACCCTAACCCGAACACGAACCCTCACTCTAACCCTAACCCTAAACCTAACCCTAACCCAAACCCTAACCCTAACCTGAACCCGAAACCTAACACTAACCCTAACCCTAACCCTAACCCTAACACCAAACATAACCCTAACACTAACCCTAACACTAACCCGAACCCTAACCCTAACCCTAACCCTAACAGTAACACGAACACGAACCCTAACACGAAACCTACCCCTAACCCTAATCCGAACACTAACCCTAACCCTAAACCTAACCCTAACCCGAACCCGAACCCGAACCCTAACCCTAACCCTAACCCGAATCCTAACCCTAACCTGAACCCTAACCCTGACCCTAACCCGAACCCGTAACCTAAATCTAACCCGAACCCTAACCCTAACCCGAACCCTAACCCTAACCCTAATCCGAACCCTAAACCGAACCCTAACCCGAACACCAACCCTAACCCTAACCCGAACACGAACCCTAACCCTAACCCTAAACCGAACCCTAACCCTAACCCGAACCCTAACCCTAACCCTAACCCTAACCCGAACCCTAACCCTAACCCTAATGCGACCCCTAACCCGAACCCTAACACGAACCCTAAACCTAACCCTAACCCTAACCCTAACCCGAACTCTAACCCTATCCCTAACCCGAACCCTAACCCTAACCCGAACACTAACCCGAACCCTAACCCTAACCCTAACCGAACCCTAACCCTAACCCAAACCCTAACCGTACCTTAACCCGAACCCTAACCCTAACCCTAACCCGAACCCTAACCCTAACCCGAACCCTAACCGTAACACGAACCATATCCCTAACCCTAACCCTAACCTGAACCCTAACCCTAACCCTAAACTGAAACCTAACCCGAACCCTAACCCTAACCCTAACCTGAACACTAACCCCTAACCCCAACCCGAACCCGAACACTAACCCGAACCCTAACCCTAACCCTAACCCGAACCCTAACCCTAACCTGAACCCTAAACCTAACCCTAACCCGAACCCTAACCCTAACCCTATCCCGAACCCTAACCGTAACACGAACCCTAACCCTAACCCTAACCCTAACCCTAACCCTAACCCGAACACTAACCCTAACCCGAACCCGAACCCTAACCCGAACCCTAACCCGAACCATAACCCTAACCCTAACCCTAAACCTAACCCTAACCCGAACCCTAACCCTAACCCTAACTCTAACCCTAAACCTAACCCTAACCCGAACCCTAACCCTAACCCGAACCATAACCCGAACCCTAAACAGAACCCTAACCCTAACCCTAACCTAAGCCTAATCCGAACCCTAACCCTAACCCAAACCCTAACCCTAACCCTAACACTAACACCTAACCCTAACCCGAAACCTAACCCTAACCCTAACCCGAACCCGAACCCTAACCCTAACCCTAACCCTAACCCTAACCCTAACACTAACACCTAACCCTAACCCGAAACCTAACCCTAACCCTAACCCGAACCCGAACCCTAACCCCTAACCCTAACCCTAACCCGAACCCTAACCCTAACACGAACCCTAACCCTAACCTGAACCCGAACACTAACCCTAACCCTAAACCTAACCCGCACCCTAACCCTAACCCGAACCCGAACCCTAACTGAACCCGAAACCTAAACCTAACCCTAACTCTAACCCTAACCCTAACCCTAACCCTAACCCCAACCCTAACACTAACACTAACCCTAACACTAACCCGAAGCCTAACCCTAACCCGAACCCGAACCCTAACTCTAACCCTAACCCTAAACCTAACCCTAACCCAAACCCTAACCCTAACCCGAACCCGAAACCATACACTAACCCTAACCCTAACCCTAACCCTAACCCTAACACCAAACCTAACCCTAACACTAACCCTAACACTAACCCGAACCCTAACCCTAACCCTAACCCTAACACTAACCCGAACACGAACCCTAACACGAAACCTACCCCTAACTCTAATCCGAACACTAACCCTAACCCTAAACCTAACACTAACCCGAACCCGAACCCTAACCTTAACCCTAAACCGAACCCTAACACTAACCCGAACCCTAACCCTAACCCGAAACCTAAACCTAACCCTAACCCGAACCCGAACCCTAACCCTAACCCTAACCCGAACCCTAACCCTAACCTGAACCCTAATCCTGACCCTAACCCGAAACCTAACCCTAACCCTAAACCGAACCCTAACCCTAACCCGAACCCTAACCCTAAACCGAACCCGAACCCGAACCCTAAACCTAACCCGAACCCTAACCCTAACCCTAACCCGAACACTAACCCAAACCCGAACCCTAACACGAACCCGAAACCTAACCCTAACCCGAACACGAACCCTAACCCTAACCCGAACCCTAACCCTAACCCTAACCCGAACCCTAAACCTAACCCTAACCCGAACCCTAAACCTAACCCGAAACCTAACCCTAACCCTAACCCGAATCCTAACCCTAACCCTAACCCGAACCCTAACCCGAACCCTAACCCTAACCCTAACCCTAACACAAACCCTAACCCTAACCCTAACCCGAACCGTAACCCGAACCCTAACCCTAACCCTAACCCTAACACAAACCCTAACACTAACCCTAACCCGAACCCTAAACCTAACCCTAACCCTAACTCGAACCCTAACCCTAACCCTAACCCGAACCCTAACCCTAAACCTAACCCTAACCCGAACACTAATCCTAAACCTAACCCTAACCCTAATCCGAAACCTAACGCTAATCCAAACCCTAAACCTAACCCTACCCCTAACCCTAACCCTAAACCCTAACCCTAACCCTAACCCGAATCATAACCTAACCCTAACCCTAACCCGAACCCAAACCCTAACCCTAATCCTAACCCTAACCCGAATCCTAACACTAACCCGAACCCTAACCCTAAACCTAACCCGAACCCGAACCCCAACCCTAACCCTAACCCGAACGCGAACCCTAACCCTAACCCGAACCCTAAACCTATCCCTAACCCTAACCCGAACCCTAACCCTAACCCTAACCCGAACCCTCACCCGACCCTAACCCTAAGCCTAACCCGAAACCCAACCCTAACCCTAGCCCGAACCCGAACCCTAACACTAACCCTAAACCGAACCCTAACCCTAACCCGAACCCTAACCCTAACCCTAACCCTAAACCGAACCCTAACCTTAACCCTAACCCGACCCCTAACCCGAACCCTAACACGAACACTAAACCTAACCCTAACCCTAACCCTAACCCGAACTCTAACCCTAACCCTAACCCAAACCCTAACCCTAACCCGAACCCTAACCCGAACCCTAACCCGAACCCTAACCCTAACCCTAACGCGAACCCTAACCCTAACCCGAACCCTAACCGTAACCCGAACCCTAACCCTAACACTAACCCTAACCCTAAACTGAACCCTAACCCTAACCCTAACCCGAACCCTAACCCGAAACCTAACCCTATCCCTAACCTGAACACTAACCCCTAACCCCAACCCGAAACCGAACCCTAACCCGAACCCTAACCCTAAACCTAACACGAAACCTAACCCTAACCTGAACCCTAAACCTAAACCTAACCCGAACCCTAACCCTAACCCTAACCCAAACCCTAACCGTAACCCGAACCCTAAACCTAACCCGAACCCTAACCCTAACCCTAACCCGAACCATAACCCTAAACCTAACCCGAACCATAACCCGATCCCTAACCCTAACCCTAACCTGAACACTGACCCCTAACCCTAAACCGAACCCGAACCCTAACCCAAACCCTAACCCTAACCCTAACCCGAACCCTAACCCTAACCCTAACCCTAAACCTAACCCTAACCCGAAACCTAACCCTAACCCTAACTCTAACCCTAAACTTAACCCTAACCCGAACCCTAACCCTAACCCGAACCCTAACCCGAAACCTAACCAGAACCCTAACCCTAACCGTAACCCGAACCCGAACCCTAAACCTAACCCTAACCCTAACCCTAACCCGAAACCGAACCCTAACCCTAACCCGAACCCTAACCCTAAACCTAACCCTAACCCTAACCCGAACCCTAACCCTAACACGAACCCTAACCCTTACCCGAACCCGAACCCTAACCCTAACCCTAAACCTAACCCGCACCCTAACCCTAACCCGAACCCGAACCCTAACCCTAACCCTAACCCTAAACCTAACCCTAACCCGAAACCTAACCGTAAACCGAACCCGAAACCTAACCCTAACCCTAACCCTAACCCTAACCCTAACCCCAACCCTAACACTAACACTAACCCTAACCCTAACCCGAACACTAAACCTAACCCGAACCCTAACCCTAACCCTAACCCGAAACCGAACCCTAACCCTAACCCCTAACCCGAACCCTAACCCTAAACCGAACCCTAACCCTAACCCGAAACCTAACCTAACGCTAATCCGAACCCTAACCCTAAACCTAACCCTAACCCGAACCCGAACCCTAACCCTAAACCTAACCCCTAACCCGAACCCTAAACCTAACCCTAACCCGAACCCAAACCCTAACCCGAATCGTAACCCTAACCCTAACCCGAACCCTAACCCGAACCCTAACCCTAACCCTAACCCTAACCCAAACCCTAACCCTAACCCTAACCCGAACCCGAACCCGAACCCTAACCCTAACGCTAACTCTAACCCAAACCCTAACCCGAACACTAACTCGAACCATAACCCTAACCTGAACCCTAACCCGAACCCGAACCCTAACCCTAAACCTAACCCGAACCCTAACCCTAAACCTAACCCTAACCCTAACCCTAACCCTAAAACGAACCCTAACCCTAACCCTAACCCGACCCCTAACCCGAACCCTAACACGAACCCTAACCCTAACCCTAACCCTAACCCTAACCCGAAACCTAACCCTAACCCTAACCCGAACCCTAACCCGAACCCGAACCCTAACCCTAACCCTAACCCGAACCCTAACCCTAAACCGAACCCGAACCCTAACCCTAACCCGAAAACTAACCCGTACCCAACCCTAACCCGAAACCTAACCCTAACCCGAACCCTAACCCTAACCCTGACCCTAACCCGAAACATAAACCTAACCCGAACCCTAACCCTAAACCTAACCCGAACCCTAACCCGAACCCTAACCCTAACCCTAATCCGAACCCTAACCCTAAACCGAAACCTAACCCTAACCCTAACCCGAACCCTCACCTTAACCCTAACCTGAACCTTAACCGTAACCCGAACCCTAAACCTAACCCTAAACCTAACCCTAACCCGAAACCTAACCCTAACCCTAACGCGAACCCTGACCAGAACCCTAACCCAACCCTAACCTGAACACTAATGCCTAACCTTAACCCGAACCCGAACCCTAACCCGAACCCTAACCCTAACCCTATCACGAACCCTAACCCTAACCATAACCCTAACCCTAACCCGAGCCCTAACCCTAACCCTAACCCTAACAGTAACCCTAATCCTAACCTGAACCCTAACCCTAACCCTAACCCTAAAACGAACCCTAACCCTAACCCTAACCCTAACCCTAACCCTAACCCGAACCCTAACCATAAACCTAACCCGAAACCTAACCCTAACCCTAACCCTAACCCTATCCCGAACCCTAACCCTAACCCCTAACCATAACCCTAAACCTAACCCGAACCCGAACCCTAACCCTAACCCTAACCCCTAACCCTAACCCTAAACCAAACCCTAACCTGAACCCTAAGCCTAACCCTAACCCTAACCCGAACCCGAACCCGAACCCTAACCCGAAACCTAACCCTAACCCTAATCCGAACCGTAACCCTAAACCTAACCCTAACCCTAACCCGAACCCTAACCCTAACCCGTACCCTATCCCCTAACCCGAATCCGAACCCGAACCCGAACCCTAACCCTACCACGAACCCGAACCCGAACCCTAACCCTAACCCTAACCCGTACCCTATCCCCTAACCCGAATCCGAACCCGAACCCGAACCCTAACCCGAACCCGAACCCTAACCCTAAACCTAACCCTAACCCGAAACCTAAACCTAGCCCTAACCCGAACCCGAACCCTAACCCTAACCCTAACCCGAACCCTAACCTGAAACCTAACACTAACACTAACCCTAACCCTAAACCGAACCCTAACCCTAACCCTAACCAAAACCCTAACCCTAACCCTAACCCGAACCCGAACCCTAACCCTTTACCCGAATCCTAACCCTAACCCGAACACTAACCCGAACCCTAACCCTAACCCTAACCCCGAACCCGAACCCTAACACTAACCCTAACCCTAACCCGAACCCTATCCCGAACCCTAAACCGAACCCCAACCCTAACCCTAACCCGACCCCTAAGCCGAACCCTAACACGAACCCTAAACCTAACCCTAAACCTAAACCTAACCCGAACTCTAACCCTAACCATAACCCGAAACCTAACCTTAACGGGAACCCTAACCCGAACCCTAACCCTAACCCTAACCCGAAACCTAACCCTAACCCGAACCCTAACCCTAACCCTAACCCGACCCCTAACCCGAACCCTAACACGAACCCTAAACCTAACCCTAAACCTAACCCTAACCCGAACTCTAACCCTAACCCGAACCCGAACCCTAACCCTAACCCGAACCCTAAACTGAACCCTAACCCTAACCCTAACCCGAACCCTAACCCTAACCCAAACCCTAAACCGAACCCTAACCCGAACCCTAACCCTAACCCTAACCCGAACCCTAACCGTAACCCGAACCCTAACCGTAACACGAACCATAACCCTAAACCTAACCCTAACCTGAACCCTAACCCTAACCCTAACCCGAACCCTAAACCGAACCCTAACCCTAACCCTAACCTGAACACTAACCCCTAACCCCAACCCGAACCCGAACCCTAACCCGAACCCTAACCCTAACCCTAACCCGAACCCTAACCCTAACCTGAACCCTAAACCTAACCCTAACCCGAACCCTAACCCTAACCCTAACCCGAACCCAAACCGTAACCCGAACCCTAACTCTAACCCTAACCCTAACCCTAACCCGTACACTAACCCTAACCCTAACCCGAACCCTAACCCGAACCCTACCCCTAACCCTAACCTGAACACTAACACCTAACCCTAACCCGAACCCGAACCCTAACCCGAACCCTAACCCTAACCCTAACCCGAACCCTAACCCTAAACCTAACCCTAAACCTAACCCTAACCCGAACCCTAACCCTAACCCTAACTCTAACCCTAAACCTAACCCTAACCCGAACACTAACCCTAACCCGAACCCTAAACAGAACCCTAACCCTAACCCTAACCTAACCCTAAACCGAACCCTAACCCTAACCCTAACCCTAACCCTAACACTAACACCTAACCCTAACCCGAAACCTAACCCTAACCCTAACCCGAACCCGAACCCTAACCCCTAACCCTAACCCGAACCCGAACCCTAAAACTAACCCTAACCCTAACCCGAACCCTAACCCTAACCCGAACCCTAACCCTAACCCTAACACTAACCCGAACCCGAACCCTAATCCGAACCCTAACCCTAACCCAAACCAGAACCCTAACCCTAACACGAACCCTAACCCTAACCCGAACCAGAACCCTAACCCTAAACCTAACCCGCACCCTAACCCTAACCCGAACCCAAACGTTATCCGAACCCGAAAGCTAACCCTAATCCTAACCCTAACCCTAACCCTAACCCTAACCCTAACCCCAACCCTAACACTAACACTAACCCTAACACTAACCCAAACCCTAACCCTAACCCGAACCCGAACCCTAACTCTAACCCTAACCCTAAACCTAACCCTAACCCAAACCCTAACCCTAACCCGAACCCGAAACCTAACCCTAACCCTAACCCTAACCCTAACACCAAACCTAAACCTAACACTAACCCTAACACTAACCGGAACCCTAACCCTAACCCTAACACTAACACTAACCCGAACACGAACCCTAACCCGAGCCCTACACCTAACC
>JAVLSZ010000125.1:110000-115000 GCA_032313775.1 Urocyon cinereoargenteus
ACCCTAACCCTAACCCGAACCCTAACCCTAACCCAAACCCTAAACCGAACCCTAACCCGAACCCTAACCCTAACCCTAACCCGAACCCTAACCGTAACCCGAACCCTAACCGTAACACGAACCATAACCCTAAACCTAACCCTAACCTGAACCCTAACCCTAACCCTAACCCGAACCCTAACCCGAACCCTAAACCTAACCCTAACCTGAACACTAACCCCTAACCCCAACCCGAACCCGAACCCTAACCCGAACCCTAACCCTAACCCTAACCCGAACCCTAACCCTAACCTGAACCCTAAACCTAACCCTAAACCGAACCCTAACCCTAACCCTAAACCGAACCCTAACCGTAACCCTAACCCTAACTCTAACCCTAACCCTAACCCTAACCCGAACACTAACCCTAACCCTAACCCGAACCCTAACCCGAACCCTACCCCTAACCCTAACCTGAACACTAACACCTAACCCTAACCCGAACCCGAACCCTAACCCGAACCCTAACCCTAAACCTAACCCTAACCCGAACCCTAACCCTAACCCTAACTCTAACCCTAAACCTAACCCTAACCCGAACACTAACCCTAACCCGAACCCTAAACAGAACCCTAACCCTAACCCTAACCTAACCCTAAACCGAACCCTAACCCTAACCCTAAGCCTAACACTAACACCTAACCCTAACCCGAAACCTAACCCTAACCCTAACCCGAACCCGAACCCTAACCCCTAACCCTAACCCGAACCCGAACCCTAAAACTAACCCTAACCCTAACCCTAACCCGAACCCTAACCCTAACCCGAACCCTAACCTTAACCCTAACACTAACCCGAACCCGAACCCTAATCCGAACCCTAACCCTAACCCTAACCCGAACCCTAACCCTAACACGAACCCTAACCCTAACCCGAACCCGAACCCTAACCCTAAACCTAACCCGCACCCTAACCCTAACCCGAACCCGAACGTTATCCGAACCCGAAACCTAACCCTAATCCTAACCCTAACCCTAACCCTAACCCTAACCCCAACCCTAACACTAACACTAACCCTAACACTAACCCGAACCCTAACCCTAACCCGAACCCGAACCCTAACTCTAACCCTAACCCTAAACCTAACCCTAACCCAAACCCTAACCCTAACCCGAACCCGAAACCTAACCCTAACCCTAACCCTAACCCTAACCCTAACACCAAACCTAAACCTAACACTAACCCTAACACTAACCCGAACCCTAACCCTAACCCTAACACTAACACTAACCCGAACACGAACCCTAACCCGAGCCCTACACCTAACCCTAATCCGAACACTAACCCTAACCCTACACCTAAGACTAACCCGAACCCGAACCCTAACCTTAACCCTAAACCGAACCCTAACCCTAACCCGAACCCTGACCCTAACCCGAAACCTAACCCTAACCCTAACCAGAACCCGAACCCTAACCCAAACCCTAATCGTAACCCAAACCCTAAACCTAACATGAACCCTAACCCTAACCCTAAACCGAACCATAACCCTAACCCTAACCCGAACCCTAACCCGAACCCTAACCCTAACCCTAAACTGAACACTAACCCCTAACCCTAACCCGAACCCGAAACCTAACCCGAACCCTAACCCTAACCCTAAACCGAACCCTAAACCTAACCCTAACCCTAAACCTAACCCTAACCCGAACGCTAACCCTTACCCTAACTCTAACCCTAAACCTAACCCTAACCCGAACCCTAACCCGAACCCTAACCCGAACCCTAACCAGAACCCTAACCCTAACCCTAACCTAACCCTAATCCGAACCCTAACCCTAATCCTAACCCTAACCCTAACACTAACCTCTAACCCTAACCCAAACCTAACCCTAACCCTAACCCGAACCCGAACCCTAACCCCTAACCCTAACCCGAACCCTAACCCTAAACCTAACCCTTACACTAACCCTAACCCGAAACCGAACCCTAACCCTAACCCGAACCCTAACCCTAACCCTAACCCTAACCCGAACCCTAACCCTAACACGAATCCTAACCCTTACCCGAACCCGAACCCTAACCCTAACCCTAAACCTAACCCACACCCTAACCCTAACCCGAACCTGAACCCTAACCCTAACCCTAAACCTAAACCTAACGCTAACCCGAAACCTAAACGTAACCCGAACCCGAAACCTAACCCTAACCCTAACCCTAACCCTAACCCTAACCCCAACCCTAACACTAACACTAACCCTAACCCTAACCCGAACACTAAACCTAACCTGAACCCTAACCCTAACACGAACCCTAACCCTAACCTGAACCCGAACACTAACCCTAACCCTAAACCTAACCCGCACCCTAACCCTAACCCGAACCCGAACCCTAACTGAACCCGAAACCTAAACCTAACCCTAACCCTAACCCTAACCCTAAACCCTAACCCTAACCCTAACCCCAACCCTAACACTAGCACTAACCCTAACACTAACCCGAAGCCTAACCCTAACCCGAACCCGAACCCTAACTCTAACCCTAACCCTAAACCTAACCCTAACCCAAACCCTAACCCTAACCCGAACCCGAAACCATACACTAACACTAACCCTAACCCTAACCCTAACCCTAACACCAAACCTAACCCTAACACTAACCCTAACACTAACCCGAACCCTAACCCTAACCCTAACCCTAACACTAACCCGAACACGAACCCTAACACGAAACCTACCACTAACTCTAATCCGAACACTAACCCTAACCCTAAACCTAACACTAACCCGAACCCGAACCCTAACCTTAACCCTAAACCGAACCCTAACCCTAACCCGAACCCTAACCCTAACCCTAAACCCTAACCCTAACCCTAACCCGAATCATAACCTAACCCTAACCCTAACCCGAACCCAAACCCTAACCCTAATCCTAACCCTAACCCGAATCCTAACACTAACCCGAACCCTAACCCTAAACCTAACCCGAACCCGAACCCCAACCCTAACCCTAACCCGAACGCGAACCCTAACCCTAACCCGAACCCTAAACCTATCCCTAACCCTAACCCGAACCCTAACCCTAACCCTAACCCGAACCCTCACCCGACCCTAACCCTAACGCTAACCCGAAACCCAACCCTAACCCTAGCCCGAACCCGAACCCTAACACTAACCCTAAACCGAACCCTAACCCTAACCCGAACCCTAACCCTAACCCTAACCCTAACCCTAAACCGAACCCTAACCTTAACCCTAACCCGACCCCTAACCCGAACCCTAACACGAACACTAAACCTAACCCTAACCCTAACCCTAACCCGAACTCTAACCCTAACCCTAACCCAAACCCTAACCCTAACCCGAACCCTAACCCGAACCCTAACCCGAACCCTAACCCTAACCCTAACCCTAACACTAACCCTAACCCTAAACTGAACCCTAAACCTAACCCTAACCCGAACCCTAACCCGAAACCTAACCCTATCCCTAACCTGAACACTAACCCCTAACCCCAACCCGAAACCGAACCCTAACCCGAACCCTAACCCTAAACCTAACCCGAAACCTAACCCTAACCTGAACCCTAAACCTAAACCTAACCCGAACCCTAACCCTAACCCTAACCCAAACCCTAACCGTAACCCGAACCCTAAACCTAACCCGAACCCTAACCCTAACCCTAACCCGAACCATAACCCTAAACCTAACCCGAACCATAACCCGATCCCTAAACCTAACCCTAACCTGAACACTGACCCCTAACCCTAAACCGAACCCGAACCCTAACCCAAACCCTAACCCTAACCCTAACCCGAACCCTAACCCTAACCCTAACCCTAAACCTAACCCTAACCCGAACCCTAACCCTAACCCTAACTCTAACCCTAACCCTAACCCTAACCCGAACCCGAACCCGAAACCTAACCCTAACGCTAACTCTAACCCAAACCCTAACCCGAACACTAACTCGAACCATAACCCTAACCTGAACCCTAACCCGAACCCGAACCCTAACCCTAAACCTAACCCGAACCCTAACCCTAAACCTAACCCTAACCCTAACCCTAACCCTAAAACGAACCCTAACCCTAACCCTAACCCGACCCCTAACCCGAACCCTAACACGAACCCTAACCCTAACCCTAACCCTAACCCGAACCCTAACCCTAACCCTAACCCGAACCCTAACCCGAACCCGAACCCTAACCCTAACCCTAACCCGAACCCTAACCCTAAACCGAACCCGAACCCTAACCCTAACCCGAAAACTAACCCGTACCCAACCCTAACCCGAAACCTAACCCTAACCCGAACCCTAACCCTAACCCTGACCCTAACCCGAAACATAAACCTAACCCGAACCCTAACCCTAAACCTAACCCGAACCCTAACCCGAACCCTAACCCTAACCCTAATCCGAACCCTAACCCTAACCCGAACCCGAACCCTAACCCTAACCCTAACCCTAAACCTAACCCTAACCCGAAACCTAACCGTAACCCGAACCCGAAACCTAACCCTAACCCTAACCCTAACCCTAACCCCAACCCTAACACTAACACTAACCCTAACCCTAACCCGAACACTAAACCTAACCCGAACCCTAACCCTAACCCGAAACCGAACCCTAACCCTAACCCCTAACCCGAACCCTAACCCTAAACCGAACCCTAACCCTAACCCGAAACCTAACCTAACGCTAATCCGAACCCTAACCCTAAACCTAACCCTAACCCGAACCCGAACCCTAACCCTAAACCTAACACTAACCCGAACCCTAACCCTAACCCTAACGCGAACCCTGACCGGAACCCTAACCCAACCCTAACCTGAACACTAATGCCTAACCTTAACCCGAACCCGAACCCTAACCCGAACCCTAACCCTAACCCTATCACGAACCCTAACCCTAACCATAACCCTAACCCTAACCCGAGCCCTAACCCTAACCCTAACCCTAACAGTAACCCTAATCCTAACCTGAACCCTAAACCTAACCCTAACCCTAAAACGAAACCT
>JAVLSZ010000125.1:127500-130000 GCA_032313775.1 Urocyon cinereoargenteus
CATAACCCTAACCCTAACCCGAACCCTAACCCGAACCCTAACCCTAACCCTAACCTGAACACTAACCCCTAACCCTAACCCGAACCCGAACCCTAACCCGAACCCTAACCCTAACCCTAACCCGAAACCGAACCCTAACCCTAACCCCTAACCCGAACCCTAACCCTAAACCGAACCATAACCCTAACCCGAACCCTAACCTAAACCTAATCCGAACCCTAACCCTAAACCTAAACCTAACCCGAACCCGAACCCTAACCCGAACCTTAACCCGAACCCTAACCCGAACCCTAACCCTAACCCTAACCCGAACCCTAACCCTAACCCGAACCCTAACCCTAACCCTAACCCGACCCCTAACCCGAACCCTAACACGAACCCTAAACCTAACCCAAAACCTAACCCTAACCCGAACTCTAACCCTAACCCAAACCCGAACCCTAACCAACCCGAACCCTAAACTGAACCCTAACCCTAACCTAACCCGAACCCTAACCCTAACCCAAACCCTAACCCGAACCCTAACCCGAACCCTAACCCTAACCCTAACCGAACCCTAACCGTAACCGGAACCGTAACCGTAACACGAACCATAACCCTAACCCTAACCCTAAACTGAACCCTAACCCTAACCCTAACCCGAACCCTAACCCGAACCCTAACCCTAACCCTAACCTGAACACTAACCCCTAACCCCAAACCGAACCCGAACCCTAACCCGAACCCTAACCCTAACCCTAACCCGAAACCTAACCCTAAACTGAGCCCTAAACCTAACCCTAACCCGAACCCTAACCCGAACCCTAACCCGAACCCTAACCGTAACCCGAACCCTAACCCTAACCCTAACCCTAACCCTAACCCGAACACTAACCCTAACCCTAACCCGAACTCTAACCGGAACCCTACCCCTAACCCTAACCCGAACCCTAACCCTAACACGAACTCTAACCCTAACCCGAACCCTAACCCTAAACCTAACCCGCACCCTAACCCTAACCCAACCCTAACCCTAACCCTAACTCTAACCCTAAACCTAACCCTAAACCGAACCCTAACCCTAACCCGAACCCTAACCCGAACCCTAAACAGAACCCTAACCCTAACCCTAACCTAACCCTAATCCGAACCCTAACCCTAACCCTAACCCTAACCCTAACACTAACACCTAACACTAACCCTAAACCTAACCCTAACCCTAACCCGAACCCGAACCCTAACCCCTAACCCTAACCCGAACCCGAACCCTAAACCTAACCCTAACCCTAACCCTAACCCTAACCCGAACCCTAACCCTAACCCGAACCCTAACCCTAAACCTAACACTAACCCGAACCCGAACCCTAACCCGTACCCTAACCCTAACCCTAACCCGAACCCTAACCCTAACACGAACCCTAACCCTAACCCGAACCCGAACCCTAACCCTAAACCTAACCCGCACCCTAACCCTTACCCGAACCCGAACCCTATCCGAACCCGAAACCTAACCCTAATCCTACCCCTAACCCTAACCCTAACCCTAACCCCAACCCTAAAACTAACACTAACTCTAACACTAACCCGAACCCTAACCCTAACCCGAACCCGAAACCTAACTCTAACACTAACCCTAAACCTAAACCTAACCCAAAACCTAACCCTAACCCGAACCCGAAACCTAACACTAACCCTAACCCTAAACCTAACCCTAACACCAAACCTAAACCTAACACTAACCCTAACACTAACCCGAACCCTAAACCTAACCCAAACCCTAACACTAACCCGAACACGAACCCTAACCCGAACCCTACCCCTAACCCTAATCCGAACACTAACCCTAACCCTAAACCTAACACTAACCCGAACCCGAACCCTAACCTTAACCCTAAACCGAACCCTAACCCGATCCCGAACCCTAACCCTAACCCGAAACCTAACCCTAACCCTAACCAGAACCCGAACCCGAACCCTAACCCTAACCCTAACCCGAACCCTAACCCTAACATGAACCCTAACCCTAACCCTAACCCGAACCCTAACCCTAACCCTAACCCGAACCCTAACCCTAACCCGAACCCTAACACTAAACTGAACCCTAACCCTAACCCTAACCCGAACCCTAACCCGAAACCTAACCCTAACCCTAACCTGAACACTAGCCCCTAACCCCAACCCGAACCCGAACCCTAACCCGAACCCTAACCCTAACCGAAACATAACCCTAACCTGAACCCTAAACCTAACCCTAACCCGAACCCTAACCCTAACCCTAACCCAAACCCTAATCGTAACCCGAACCCTAAACCTAACACGAACCCTAACCCTAACCCTAACCCGAACCATAACCCTAACCCTAACCCGAAACCTAACCCGAACCCTAACCCTAATCCTAACCTGAACACTAACCCCTAACCCTAACCCGAACCCGAACCCTAACCCGAACCCAGCCCTAACCCTAAACCGAACCCTAACCCTAACCCTAACCCTAAACCTACCCTAACCCGAACCCAAACCC
>JAVLSZ010000125.1:135000-137500 GCA_032313775.1 Urocyon cinereoargenteus
AACCCTAAACCGAACCATAACCCTAACCCGAACCCTAACCTAAACCTAATCCGAACCCTAACCCTAAACCTAAACCTAACCCGAACCCGAACCCTAACCCGAACCTTAACCCGAACCCTAACCCGAACCCTAACCCTAACCCTAACCCGAACCCTAACCCTAACCCGAACCCTAACCCTAACCCTAACCCGACCCCTAACCCGAACCCTAACACGAACCCTAAACCTAACCCTAAACCTAACCCTAACCCGAACTCTAACCCTAACCCTAACCCGAACCCTAACCAACCCGAACCCTAAACTGAACCCTAACCCTAACCTAACCCGAACCCTAACCCTAACCCTAACCGAACCCTAACCGTAACCGGAACCGTAACCGTAACACGAACCATAACCCTAACCCTAACCCTAAACTGAACCCTAACCCTAACCCTAACCCGACCCTAACCCTAACCCTAACCCTAACCCTAACCTGAACACTAACCCCTAACCCCAAACCGAACCCGAACCCTAACCCGAACCCTAACCCTAACCCTAACCCGAACCCTAACCCTAAACTGAGCCCTAAACCTAACCCTAACCCGAACCCTAACCCGAACCCTAACCCGAACCCTAACCGTAACCCGAACCCTAACCCTAACCCTAACCCTAACCCTAACCCGAACACTAACCCTAACCCTAACCCGAACTCTAACCCGAACCCTACCCCTAACCCTAACCCGAACCCTAACCCTAACACGAACTATAACCCTAACCCGAACCCTAACCCTAAACCTAACCCGCACCCTAACCCTAACCCGAACCCTAACCCTAACCCTAACTCTAACCCTAAACCTAACCCTAAACCGAACCCTAACCCTAACCCGAACCCTAACACGAACCCTAAACAGAACCCTAACCCTAACCCTAACCTAACCCTAATCCGAACCCTAACCCTAACCCTAACCCTAACCCTAACACTAACACCTAACACTAACCCTAAACCTAACCCTAACCCTAACCCGAACCCGAACCCTAACCCCTAACCCTAACCCGAACCCGAACCCTAAACCTAACCCTAACCCGAACCCGAACCCTAACCCGTACCCTAACCCTAACCCTAACCCGAACCCTAACCCTAACACGAACCCTAACCCTAACCCGAACCCGAACCCTAACCCTAAACCTAACCCGCACCCTAACCCTTACCCGAACCCGAACCCTATCCGAACCCGAAACCTAACCCTAATCCTACCCCTAACCCTAAACCTAACCCTAACCCCAACCCTAAAACTAACACTAACCCTAACACTAACCCGAACCCTAACCCTAACCCGAACCCGAAACCTAACTCTAACCCTAACCCTAAACCTAAACCTAACCCAAAACGTAACCCTAACCCGAACCCGAAACCTAACACTAACCCTAACCCTAACCCTAACCCTAACACCAAACCTAAACCTAACACTAACCCTAACACTAACCCGAACCCTAAACCTAACCCAAACCCTAACACTAACCCGAACACGAACCATAACCCGAACCCTACCCCTAACCCTAATCCGAACACTAACCCTAACCCTAAACCTAACACTAACCCGAACCCGAACCCTAACCTTAACCCTAAACCGAACCCTAACCCGATCCCGAACCCTAACCCTAACCCGAAACCTAACCCTAACCCTAACCAGAACCTAACCCTAACCCGAAACCTAACCCTAACCCTAACCAGAACCCGAACCCGAACCCTAACCCTAACCCTAACCCGAACCCTAACCCTAACATGAACCCTAACCCTAACCCTAACCCGAACCCTAACCCTAACCCTAACCCGAACCCTAACCCTAACCCGAACCCTAACACTAAACTGAACCCTAACCCTAACCCTAACCCGAACCCTAACCCGAAACCTAACCCTAACCCTAACCTGAACACTAGCCCCTAACCCCAACCCGAACCCGAACCCTAACCCGAACCCTAACCCTAACCCTAACCGAAACCTAACCCTAACCTGAACCCTAAACCTAACCCTAACCCGAACCCTAACCCTAACCCTAACCCAAACCCTAATCGTAACCCGAACCCTAAACCTAACACGAACCCTAACCCTAACCCTAACCCGAACCATAACCCTAACCCTAACCCGAAACCTAACCCGAACCCTAACCCTAATCCTAACCTGAACACTAACCCCTAACCCTAACCCGAACCCGAACCCTAACCCGAACCCTAACCCTAACCCTAAACCGAACCCTAACCCTAACCCTAACCCTAAACCTACCCTAACCCGAACCCAAACCCTAACCCTAACTCTAACCCTAAACCTAACCCTAACCCGAACCCTAAGCCTAACCCGAAACCTAACCCGAACCCTAACCAGAACCCTAACCCTAACCCTAACCTAACCCTAATCCGAACCCTAACCCTAACCCTAACCCTAACCCTAACACTAACACTAACCCGAACACGAACGCTAACCCGAGCCCTACACCTAACCCTAATCCGAACACTAACCCTAACCC
>JAVLSZ010000125.1:142500-152500 GCA_032313775.1 Urocyon cinereoargenteus
GAACCCTAACCAACCCGAACCCTAAACTGAACCCTAACCCTAACCTAACCCGAACCCTAACCCTAACCCTAACCGAACCCTAACCGTAACCGGAACCGTAACCGTAACACGAACCATAACCCTAACCCTAACCCTAAACTGAACCCTAACCCTAACCCTAACCCGACCCTAACCCTAACCCTAACCCTAACCCTAACCTGAACACTAACCCCTAACCCCAAACCGAACCCGAACCCTAACCCTAACCCTAACCCGAACCCTAACCCTAAACTGAGCCCTAAATCTAACCCTAACCCGAACCCTAACCCGAACCCTAACCCGAACCCTAACCGTAACCCGAACCCTAACCCTAACCCTAACCCTAACCCTAACCCGAACACTAACCCTAACCCTAACCCGAACTCTAACCCGAACCCTACCCCTAACCCTAACCCGAACCCTAACCCTAACACGAACTCTAACCCTAACCCGAACCCTAACCCTAAACCTAACCCGCACCCTAACACTAACACCTAACACTAACCCTAAACCTAAACCTAACCCTAACCCGAACCCGATCCCTAACCCCTAACCCTAACCCGAACCCGAACCCTAAACCTAACCCTAACCCTAACCCTAACCCTAACCCGAACCCTAACCCTAACCCGAACCCTAACCCTAAACCTAACACTAACCCGAACCCGAACCCTAACCCGTACCCTAACCCTAACCCTAACCCGAACCCTAACCCTAACACGAACCCTAACCCTAACCCGAACCCGAACCCTAACCCTAAACCTAACCCGCACCCTAACCCTTACCCGAACCCGAACCCTATCCGAACCCGAAACCTAACCCTAATCCTACCCCTAACCCTAACCCTAACCCTAACCCCAACCCTAAAACTAACACTAACCCTAACACTAACCCGAACCCTAACCCTAACCCGAACCCGAAACCTAACTCTAACCCTAACCCTAAACCTAACCCTAACCCAAAACCTAACCCTAACCCGAACCCGAAACCTAACACTAACCCTAACCCTAACCCTAACCCTAACACCAAACCTAAACCTAACACTAACCCTAACACTAACCCGAACCCTAAACCTAACCCAAACCCTAACACTAACCCGAACACGAACCCTAACCCGAACCCTACCCCTAACCCTAATCCGAACACTAACCCTAACCCTAAACCTAACACTAACCCGAACCCGAACCCTAACCTTAACCCTAAACCGAACCCTAACCCGATCCCGAACCCTAACCCTAACCCGAAACCTAACCCTAACCCTAACCAGAACCCGAACCCGAACCCTAACCCTAACCCTAACCCGAACCCTAACCCTAACCTGAACCCTAACCCTAACCCTAACCCGAACCCTAACCCTAACCCTAACCCGAACCCTAACCCTAACCCGAACCCTAACACTAAACTGAACCCTAACCCTAACCCTAACCCGAACCCTAACCCGAAACCTAACCCTAACCCTAACCTGAACACTAGCCCCTAACCCCAACCCGAACCCGAACCCTAACCCGAACCCTAACCCTAACCCTAACCGAAACCTAACCCTAACCTGAACCCTAAACCTAACCCTAACCCGAACCCTAAACCTAACCCTAACCCAAACCCTAATCGTAACCCGAACCCTAAAACTAACACGAACCCTAACCCTAACCCTAACCCGAACCATAACCCTAAGCCTAACCCGAAACCTAACCCGAACCCTAACCCTAATCCTAAGCTGAACACTAACCCCTAACCCTAACCCGAACCCGAACCCTAACCCGAACCCTAACCCTAACCCTAAACCGAACCCTAACCCTAACCCTAACCCTAAACCTACCCTAACCCGAACCCAAACCCTAACCCTAACTCTAACCCTAAACCTAACCCTAACCCGAACCCTAAGCCTAACCCGAAACCTAACCCGAACCCTAACCAGAACCCTAACCCTAACCCTAACCTAACCCTAATCCGAACCCTAAACCTAACCCTAACCCTAACCCTAACCCTAACACTAACCCCTAACCCTAACCCGAAACCTAACCCTAACCCTAACCCGAACCCGAACCCTAACCCCTAACCCTAACCCGAACCCGAACCCTAAACCTAACCCTAACCCTAACCCTAAGCCGAAACCGAACCCTAACCCTAACCCGAACCCTAACACTAACCCTAACCCTAACCCTAACCCTAACCCGAACCCTAACCCTAACACGAACCCTAACCCTTACCCGAACCCGAACCCTAACCCTAACCCTAAACCTAACCCGCACCCTAACCCTAACCCGAACCCGAACCCTAACCCTAACCCTAACCCTAAACCTAACCCTAACCCGAAACCTAATCCTAACCCGAACCCGAAACCTAACCCTAACCCTAACCCTAACCCTAACCCTAACCCCAACCCTAACACTAACACTAACCATAACCCTAACCCGAACACTAAACCTAACCCGAACCCTAACCCTAAACCTAACCCGAAACCGAACCCTAACACTAACCCCTAACCCGAACCCTAACCCTAACCTGAACCCTAACCCTAACCCGAACCCTAACCTAACCCTAATCCGAACCCTAACCCTAAACCTAACCCTAACCCGAACCCGAAACCTAACCCTAAACCTAACCCCTAACCCGAACCCAAAACCTAACCCTAACCCGAACCCAAACCCTAACCCTAACCCGAATCCTAAACCTAACCCTAACCCGAACCCTAACCCGAACCCTAACCATAACCCTAACCCTAACCCAAACCCTAACCCTAACCCTAACCCGAACCCGAACCCTAAACCTAACCCTAACTCTAACCCAAACCCTAACCCGAACACTAACTCGAACCATAACCCTAACCTGAACCCTAACCCGAACCCGAACCCTAACCCTAAACCTAACCCGAACCCTAACCCTAACCCTAACCCGAACCCTAACCCTAACCCTAACCCTAACCCTATCCCTAACCCTAAACCGAACCCTAACCCTAACCCTAACCCGACCCCTAACCCGAACCCTAACACGAACACTAACCCTAACCCTAACACTAACCCGAACCCTAACCTTAACCCTAACCCGAACCCTAACCCGATCCCGAAACCTAACCCTAACCCTAACCCGAACCCTAACCCTAAACCGAACCCGAACCCTAACCCTAACCCGAAAACTAACCCGTACCCAACCCTAACCCGAACCGTAACCCTAACCCGAACCCTAACCCAAACCCTGACCCTAACCCGAAACATAAACCTATCCCGAACCCTAACCCTAAACCTAACCCGAACCCTAACCCGAACCCTAACCCTAACACTAACCCGAACCCTAACCCTAACCCGAACCCTAACCCTAACCCTAACCCGAACCATCACCTTAACCCTAACCCGAACCCTAACCGTAACACGAACCCTAAACCTAACACTAAACCTAACCCTAACCCGAACCCTAACCCTAAACCTAACGCGAACCCTAACCCTAACCCTAACCTGAACACTAATCCCTAACCTTAACCCGAACCCGAACCCTAACCCGAACCCTAACCCTAACCCTATCACGAACCCTAACCCTAACCCTAAACCTAACACTAACCCGAGCCCTAACCCTAACCCTAACCCTAACAGTAACCCTAATCCTGACCCGAACCCTAACCCTAACCCTAACCCTAAAACGAACCCTAACCCTAACCCTAACCCTAACCCTAACCCTAACCCGAACCCTAACCCTAAACCTAAAACGAACACTAACCCTAACCCTAACCCTAACCCTAACCCGAACCCTAACGCTAACCCCTAACCATAACCCTAACCCGAAACCGTACCCGAACCCTAACCCTAACCCTAACCCCTAACCCTAACCCTAACCCAAACCCTAACCCGAACCCTAAACCTAACCCTAACCCTAACCCTAACCCGAACCCGAACCCGAACCCTAACCCTAACCCTAATCCGAACCCTAACCCTAACCCTAACCCTAACCCTAACACGAACCCTAACCCTAACCCGTACCCTATCCCCTAACCCGAATCCGAAACCGAACCCGAACCCGAGCAATAACCCTACCACGAACCCGAACACGAACCCTAACCCTAACCCTAACCAGAACCCGAACCCTAACCCTAACCCTAACCCTAACCCTAACACTAACCCTAACCCGATCCCGAACCCTAACCCTAACCCGAACCCTAACCCTAACCCGAACCCTAACCGAACTCTAAACAGAACCCTAACCCTAACCCTAACCTAACCCTAATCCGAACCCTAACCCTAACCCTAACCCTAACCCTAACCCTAACACTAACACCTAACCCTAACCCGAAACCTAACCCTAACCCTAACCCGAACCCGAACCCTAACCCTTTACCCGAATCCTAACCCTAACCCGAACACTAACCCGAAACCTAACCCTAACCCTAACCCCGAACCCGAACCCTAACACTAACCCTAGCCCTAACCCGAACCCTAACCCGAACCCTAACCCGAACCCCAACCCTAACCCTAACCCTAACCCGAACCCGAACCCTAACCCGAACCCTAAACCGAAACCTAAACCTAACCAGAACCCTAACCCTAACCCTAACCCTAAACCGAACCCTAACCCTAACCCGACCCCTAACCCGAACCCTAACACGAACCCTAAACCTAACACTAACCCTAACCCTAACCCGAACTCTAACCCTAACCATAACCCGAACCCTAACCTTAACCCGAAATCTAACCCGAACCCTAACCCTAACCCTAAACCGAACCCTAACCCTAACCCGAACCCTAACCCTAACCCTAACCCGACCCCTAACACGAACCCTAACACGAACCCTAAACCTAACACTAACCCTAACCCTAACCCGAACTCGAACCCTAACCCTAATCCGAACCCTAACCCTAACCCGAACCCTAAACTGAACCCTAACCCTAACCCTAACCCGAACCCTAACCCTAACCAAAACCCTAACCCGAACCCTAACCCGAACCCTAACCCTAACACTAACCCGAACCCTAACCGTAACCCGAACCCTAACTGTAACACGAACCATAACCCTAACCCTAACCCTAACCTGAACCCTAAACCTAACCCTAACCCGAACCCAAAACCGAACCCTAACCCTAACCCTAACCTGAACACTAACCCCTAACCCCAACCCGAACCCGAACTCTAACCCGAACCCTAACCCTAACCCTAACCCGAACCCTAAACCTAACCTGAACCCTAAACCTAACCCTAACCCGAACCCTAACCCTAACCCTAACCCTAACCCGAACCCTAACCGTAACCCGAACCCTAACCCTAACCCTAACCCTAACCCTAACCCGAACACCAACCCTAACCCTAACCCGAACCCTAACCCGAACCCTACCCCTAACCCTAACCTGAATACTAACACCTAACCCTCACCCGAACCCGAACCCTAACCCGAACCCTAACCCTAACCCTAACCCGAACCCTAACCCTAAACCTAACCCTAAACCTAACCCTAACCCGAACCCTAACCCTAACCCTAACTCTAACCCTAAACCTAACCCTAACCCGAACCCTAACCCTAACCCGAACCCTAACCCGAACTCTAAACAGAACCCTAACCCTAATCCTAACCTAACCCTAATCCGAACCCGAACACTAACCCTAACCCTAACCCTAACCCTAACCCTAACACTAACACCTAAACCTAACCCGAAACCTAACCCTAACACTAACCCGAACCCGAACCCTAGCCCCTAACCCTAACCCGAACCCGAACCCTAAACCTAACCCTAACCCTAACCCTAACCCGAACCCGAACCCTAACCCTAACCCGAACCCTAACCCTAACCCTAACACTAACCCGAACCCGAACCCTAACCCGAACCCTAACCCTAACCCTAACCCGAACCCTAACCCTAACACGAACCCTAACCCTAACCCGAACCCGAACCCTAACCCTAACCCTAAACCTAACCCGCACCCTAACCCTAACCCGAACCCGAACGCTAACCGAACCCGAAACCTAACCCTAATCCTAACCCTAACCCTAACCCTAACCCCAACCCTCACACTAACACTAACCCTAACACTAACCCGAACCCTAACGCTAACCCCAACCCGAACCCTACCTCTAACCCTAACCCTACACCTAACCCTAACACAAACCCTAACCCTAAACCGAACCCGAAACCTAACACTAACCCTAACCCTAACCCTAACCCTAACACCAAACCTAACCCTAACACTAACCCTAAAACTAACCCGAACCCTAACCCTAACCCTAACACTAACACTAACCCGAACACGAACCCTAACCCGAACCCTACCCCTAACCCTAATCCGAACACTAACCCTAACCCTAAACCTAACACTAACCCGAACCCGAACCCTAACCTTAACCCTAAACCGAACCCTAACCCTAACCCGAACCCTAACCCTAACCCGAAACCTAACCCTAACCCTAACCAGAACCCGAACCCGAAACCTAACCCTAACCCTAACCCGAAACCTAACCCTAACCTGAACCCTAACACTAACCCTAACCCGAACCCTAACCCTAACCCTAACCCGAACCCTAAACCTAACCCGAACCCTAACCCTAAACCGAACCCGAACCCGAAACTTAAACCTAACCCGAACCCTAACCCTAACCCTAACCCTAACCCGAACCCTAACCCAAACCCGAACCCTAACACGAACCCGAACCCTAACCCTAACCCGCACACGAACCCTAACCCTAAACCGAACCCTAACCCTAACCCTAACCCGAACCCTAAGCCTAACCCTAACCCGAACCCTAACCCTAACCCGAAACCTAACCTTAACCCTAACCCGAATCCTAACCCTAACCCTAACCCTAACCCTAACCCGAACCCTAACCCAAACCCGAACCCTAACACGAACCCGAACCCTAACCCTAACCCGCACACGAACCCTAACCCTAAACCGAACCCTAACCCTAACCCTAACCCGAACCCTAAGCCTAACCCTAACCCGAACCCTAACCCTAACCCGAAACCTAACCTTAACCCTAACCCGAATCCTAACCCTAACCCTAACCCGAACCCTAACCCGAACCCTAACCCTAACCCTAACCCTAACACAAACCCTAACCCTAACCCTAACGCGAACCCTAACCCTAACCCTAACCCGAACCCTAACCCTAACCCTAACCCTAACCCTAACTCGAACCCTAACCCTAACCCGAACCCTAACCCTAACCCTAACCCGAACACTAACCCTAAACCTAACCCTAACCCTAATCCGAAACCTAACGCTAATCCGAACCCTAAACCTAACCCTAACCCTAACCCTAACCCTAAACACTAACCCTAACCCTAACCCGAATCCTAACCCTAACCCTAACCCTAACCCGAACCCACACCCTAACCCTAACCCTAACCCTAACCCGAATCCTAAACCTAACCCGAACCCTAACCCTAAACCTAAACCGAACCCGAACACCAACCCTAACCCTAACCCGAACCCGAACCCTAACCCTAACCCGAACCCTAAACCTAACCCTAAACCTAACCCGAACCCTAACCCTAACCCTAACCCGAACCCTCACCCGAACCTAACCCTAACCCTAACCCGAAACCCTACCCTAACACTAGCTCGAACCCGAACCCTAACACTAACCCTAACCCTACCCCTAAGCCGAACCCTAACACGAACCCTAAACCTAACCCTAACCCTAACCCTAACCCGAACTCTAACCCTAACCCTAACCCAAACCCTAACCCTAACCCGAACCCTAATTCGAACCCTAACCCTAACCCGAACCCTAACCCTAACCCTAACCCGAACACTAACCCTAAACCTAACCCTAACCCTAATCCGAAACCTAACGCTAATCCGAAACCTAAACCTAACCCTAACCCTAACCCTAACCCTAAACACTAACCCTAAACCTAACCCGAATCCTAACCCTAACCCTAAACCTAACCCGAACCCAAACCCTAACCCTAACCCTAACCCTAACCCGAATCCTAAACCTAACCCGAACCCTAACCCTAAACCTAAACCGAACCCGAACCCCAACCCTAACCCTAACCTGAACCCGAACCCTAACCCTAACCCGAACCCTAAACCTAACCCTAACCCGAACCCGAACCCTAACACTAACCCGAACCCGAACCCTCACCCGAACCTAACCCTAACCCTAACCCGAAACCCAACCCTAACCCTAGCCCGAACCCGAACCCTAACACTAACCCTAACCCTACCCCTAAGCCGAACCCTAACATGAACCCTAAACCTAACCCTAACCCTAACCCTAACCCGAACTCTAACCCTAACCCTAACCCAAACCCTAACCCTAACCCGAACCCTAACCCGAACCCTAACCCTAACCCTAACCCGAAACCTAAACCTAACCCAAACCCTAACCCTAACCTTAACCCGAACCCGAACCCTAAACCTAACCCTAACCCGAACCCTAACCGTAACCCGAACCCTCACCGTAACCCGAACCCTAACCCTAACCCTAACCCTAAACTGAACCCTAACCCTAACCCTAACCCGAACCCTAACCCTAACCCTAACCTGAACCCTAACACCTAACCCCAACCCGAACCCGAACCGTAACCCGAACCCTAACCCTAATCCTAAACCTAACCCGAAACCTAACCCTAACCTGAACCCTAAACCTAACCCTAAACCGATCCCTTACCCTAACCCTAACCCAAACCCTAACCATAACCCGAACCCTAACCCTAACCCGAACCCTAACCCTAACCCTAACCCGAACCCTAACCCGAACCCTAACCCTAACCCTAACCTGAACACTAAACCCTAACCCTAACCCGAACCCGAACCCTAAACCGAACCCTAACCCTAACCCTAACCCGAACCCTAACCCTAACCCTAACCCTAAACCTAACCCTAACCCGAACCCTAACCCTAACCCTAACTCTAACCCTAAACCTAACCCTAACACGAACCCTAACCCTAACCCGAACCCTAACCCGAACCCTAACCAGAACCCTAACCCTAACCTAACCCTAATCCGAACCCTAACCTAATCCTAACCCTAACCCTAACACTAACCCCTAACCCTAACCCGAAACCAACCCTAACCCTAACCCGAACCCGAACCCTAACCCCTAACCCTAACCCGAACCCGAACCCGAACACTAAACCTAACCCTAACCCTAACCCTAACCCGAACCCGAACCCTAACGCTAACCCTAACCCTAACCCTAACCCTAACCCTAACCCTAAACCGAACCCTAACCCTAACACGAACCCTAAACCTAACCCGAACCCGAACCCTAACCCTAACCCTAAACCTAACCCGCACCCTAACCCTAACCCGAATCTGAACCCTAACCCTAAACCTAAACCTAACCCTAACCCGAAACCTAACCCTAACCCGAACCCGAAACCTAACCCTAACCCTAACCCTAACCCTAACCCTAACCCTAACCCTAACCCCAACCCTAACACTAACACTAACCCTAACCCTAACCCGAACACTAAACCTAACCCGAACACTAACCCTAACCCTAACACGAAACCGAACCCTAACCCTAACCCCTAACCCGAACCCTAACCCTAAACCGAACCCTAACCCTAACCCAAACCCTAACCTAAACCTAATCCGAACCCTAACCCTAAACCTAAACCTAACCCGAACCCGAACCCTAACCCGAACCCTAACCCTAACCCTAACCCAAACCCTAACCCTAACCCTAACACGAACCCGAACCCGAACCCTAACCCTAACCCTAACTCTAACCCTAACCCTAACCCGACCCCTAAACCGAACACTAACACGAACCCTAACCCTAACCCTAACCCTAACCCGAACCCTAACCCTAACCCTAACCCGAACCCTAGCCCGAACAGGAACCCTAACCCTAACCCTAACCCGAACCCTAACCCTAAACCGAACCCGGACCCTAACCCTAACCCGAAAACTAAACCGAACCCAACCCTAACCCGAACCCTAACCCTAACCCGAACCCTAAACCTAAACCTGACCCTAACCCGAAACATAAACCTAACCCGAACCCTAACTCTAAACCTAACCCGAACCCTAACCCGAACCCTAACCCTAACC
>JAVLSZ010000125.1:157500-162500 GCA_032313775.1 Urocyon cinereoargenteus
CCGAACCCTAACCCGATCCCGAACCCTAACCCTAACCCGAAACCTAACCCTAAACCTAACCAGAACCCGAACCCGAACCCTAACCCTAACCCTAACCCGAACCCTAACCCTAACCTGAACCCTAACCCTAACCCTAACCCGAACCCTAAACCTAACCCTAACCCGAACCCTAACCCTAACCCGAACCCTAACACTAAACTGAACCCTAACCCTAACCCTAACCCGAACCCTAACCCGAAACCTAACCCTAACCCTAACCTGAACACTAGCCCCTAACTCCAACCCGAACCCAAACCCTAACCCGAACCCTAACCCTAACCCTAACCGAAACCTAAACCTAACCTGAACCCTAAACCTAACCCTAACCCGAACCCTAACCCTAACTCTAACCCAAACCCTAATCGTAACCCGAACCCTAAACCTAACACGAACCCTAACCCTAACCCTAACCCGAACCATAACCCTAACCCTAACCCGAAACCTAACCCGAACCCTAACCCTAATCCTAACCTGAACACTAACCCCTAACCCTAACCCGAACCCGAACCCTAACCCGAACCCTAACCCTAACCCTAAACCGAACCCTAACCCTAACCCTAACCCTAAACCTAACCCTAACCGAACCCTAACCCTAACCCTAACTCTAACCCTAAACCTAACCCTAACCCGAACCCTAAGCCTAACCCGAAACCTAACCCGAACCCTAATCAGAACCCTAACCCTAACCCTAACCTAACCCTAATCCGAACCCTAACCCTAACCCTAACCCTAACCCTAACACTAACACTAACCCCTAACCCTAACCCGAAACCTAACCCTAACCCTAACCGAACCCGAACCCTAACCCCTAACCCTAACCCGAACCCGAACCCTAACCCTAACCCTAACCCTAACCCTAAGCCGAAACCGAACCCTAACCCTAACCCGAACCCTAACCCTAACCCTAACCCTAACCCTAACCCTAACCCGAACCCTAACCCTAACACGAACCCTAACCCTTACCCGAACCCGAACCCTAACCCTAACCCTAAAACTAACCCGCACCCTAACCCTAACCCGAACCCGAACCCTAACCCTAACCCTAACCTTAAACCTAACCCTAACCCGAAACCTAATCCTAACCCGAACCCGAAACCTAACCCTAACCCTAACCCTAACCCTAACCCTAACCCCAACCCTAACACTAACACTAACCATAACCCTAACCCGAACACTAAACCTAACCCGAACCCTAACCCTAAACCTAACCCGAAACCGAACCCTAACACTAACCCCTAACCCGAACCCTAACCCTAACCTGAACCCTAACCCTAACCCGAACCCTAACCTAACCCTAATCCGAACCCTAACCCTAAACCTAACCCTAACCCGAACCCGAAACCTAACCCTAACCCTAACCCCTAACCCGAACCCAAAACCTAACCCTATCCCGAACCCAAACCCTAACCCTCACCCGAATCCTAACCCTAACCCTAACCCGAACCCTAACCCGAACCCTAACCATAACCCTAACCCTAACCCAAACCCTAACCCTAACCCTAACCCGAACCCGAACCCGAACCCTAACCCTAACCCTAACTCTAACCCAAACCCTAACCCGAACACTAACTCGAACCATAACCCTAATCTGAACCCTAACCCGAACCCGAACCCTAACCCTAAACCTAACCCGAACCCTAACCCTAACCCTAACCCGAACCCTAACCCTAACCCTAACCCTAACCCTATCCCTAACCCTAAACCGAACCCTAACCCTAACCCTAACCCGACCCCTAACCCGAACCCTAACACGAACACTAACCCTAACCCTAACACTAACCCGAACCCTAACCTTAACCCTAACCCGAACCCTAACCTTAACCCGAACCCTAACCCGAACCCTAACCCTAACCCTAAACCGAACCTTAACCCTAACCCGAACCCTAACCCTAACCCTAACCCGACCCCTAACACGAACCCTAACACGAACCCTAAACCTAACACTAACCCTAACCCTAACACGAACTCTAACCCTAACCCTAATCCGAACCCTAACCCTAACCCGAACCCTAAACTGAACCCTAACCCTAACCCTAACCCGAACCCTAACCCTAACCAAAAGCCTAACCCGAACCCTAACCCGAACCCTAACCCTAACACTAACCCGAACCCTAACCGTAACCCGAACCCTAACCGTAACACGAACCATAACCCTAACCCTAACCCTAACCTGAACCCTAACCCTAACCCTAACCCGAACCCTAAACCGAACCCTAACCCTAACCCTAACCTGAACACTAACCCCTAACCCCAACCCGAACCCGAACTCTAACCCGAACCCTAACCCTAACCCTAACCCGAACCCTAAACCTAACCTGAACCCTAAACCTAACCCTAACCCGAACCCTAACCCTAACCCTAACCCTAACCCGAACCCTAACCGTAACCTGAACCCTAACCCTAACCCTAACCCTAACCCTAACCCGAACACCAACCCTAACCCTAACCCGAACCCTAACCCGAACCCTACCCCTAACCCTAACCTGAATACTAACACCTAACCCTCACCCGAACCCGAACCCTAACCCGAACCCTAACCCTAACCCTAACCCGAACCCTAACCCTAAACCTAACCCTAAACCTAACCCTAACCCGAACCCTAACCCTAACCCTAACTCTAACCCTAAACCTAACCCTAACCCGAACCCTAACCCTAACCCGAACCCTAACCCGAACTCTAAACAGAACCCTAACCCTAACCCTAACCTAACCCTAATCTGAACCCGAACCCTAACCCTAACCCTAACCCTAACCCTAACCCTAACACTAACACCTAAACCTAACCCGAAACCTAACCCTAACACTAACCCGAACCCGAACCCTAGCCCCTAACCCTAACCCGAACCCGAAACCTAAACCTAACCCTAACCCTAACCCTAACCCGAACCCGAACCCTAACCATAACCCGAACCCTAACCCTAACCCTAACACTAACCCGAACCCGAACCCTAACCCGAACCCTAACCCTAACCCTAACCCGAACCCTAACCCTAACACGAACCCTAACCCTAACCCGAACCCGAACCCTAACACTAACCCTAAACCTAACCCGCACCCTAACCCTAACCCGAACCCGAACGCTAACCGAACCCGAAACCTAACCCTAATCCTAACCCTAACCCTAACCCTAACCCCAACCCTCACACTAACACTAACCCTAACACTAACCCGAACCCTAACGCTAACCCCAACCCGAACCCTACCTCTAACCCTAACCCTACACCTAACCCTAACACAAACCCTAACCCTAAACCGAACCCGAAACCTAACACTAACCCTAACCCTAACCCTAACCCTAACACCAAACCTAACCCTAACACTAACCCTAAAACTAACCCGAACCCTAACCCTAACCCTAACACTAACACTAACCCGAACACGAACCCTAACCCGAACCCTACCCCTAACCCTAATCCGAACACTAACCCTAACCCTAAACCTAACACTAACCCGAACCCGAACCCTAACCTTAACCCTAAACCGAACCCTAACCCTAACCCGAACCCTAACCCTAACCCGAAACCTAACCCTAACCCTAACCAGAACCCGAACCCGAACCCTAACCCTAACCCTAACCCGAACCCTAACCCTAACCTGAACCCTAACACTAACCCTAACCCGAACCCTAACCCTAACCCTAACCCGAACCCTAAACCTAACCCGAACCCTAACCCTAAACCGAACCCGAACCCGAAACTTAAACCTAACCCGAACCCTAACCCTAACCCTAACCCTAACCCGAACCCTAACCCAAACCCGAACCCTAACACGAACCCGAAACCTAACCCTAACCCGCACACGAACCCTAACCCTAAACCGAACCCTAACCCGAACCCTAACCCTAACCCGAACCCGAACCCTAACCATAACCCGAACCCTAACCCTAACCCTAACACTAACCCGAACCCGAACCCTAACCCGAACCCTAACCCTAACCCTAACCCTAACCCGAACCCTAACCCAAACCCGAACCCTAACACGAACCCTAAGCCTAACCCTAACCCGAACCCTAACCCTAACCCGAAACCTAACCTTAACCCTAACCCGAATCCTAACCCTAACCCTAACCCGAACCCTAACCCGAACCCTAACCCTAACCCTAACCCTAACACAAACCCTAACCCTAACCCTAACGCGAAACCTAACCCTAACCCTAACCCGAACCATAACCCTAACCCTAACCCTAACCCTAACTCGAACCCTAACCCTAACCCGAACCCTAACCCTAACCCTAACCCGAACACTAACCCTAACCCTAACACTAACCCGAACCCTAACCTTAACCCTAACCCGAACCCTAACCTTAACCCGAACCCTAACCCGAACCCTAACCCTAACCCTAAACCGAACCTTAACCCTAACCCGCACTAACCCTAACCCTAAACCTAACACTAACCCGAACCCGAACCCTAACCTTAACCCTAAACCGAACCCTAACCCTAACCCGAACCCTAACCCTAACCCGAAACCTAACCCTAACCCTAACCAGAACCCGAACCCGAACCCTAACCCTAACCCTAACCCGAACCCTAACCCTAACCTGAAACCTAACCCTAACCTTACCCGAACCCTAACCCTAACCCTAACCCGAACCCTAACCCTAACCCGAACCCTAACCCTAAACTGAACCCTAACCCTAACCCTAACCCGAACCCTAACCCAAAACCTAACCCTAACCCTAACCTGAACACTAACCCCTAACCCCAACCCGAACCCGAACCCTAACCCGAACCCTAACCCTAACCCTAACCCGAATCCTAACCCTAACCTGAACCCTAACCCTGACCCTAACCCGAACCCTAACCCTAAGCCTAACCCGAACCCTAACCCTAACCCGAAACCTAACCCTAAAAAGGAACCCGAACCCGTACCCTAAACCTAACCCGAACCCTAACCCTAACCCGAACCCTAACCCTAACCCTAACCCTAAACCGAACACTAACACTAAACCTAACCCTAAC
>JAVLSZ010000125.1:167500-205000 GCA_032313775.1 Urocyon cinereoargenteus
TAAACCTAACCCTAACCCAAACCCTAACCCTAACCTGAACCCGAAACCTAACACTAACCCTAACCCTAACCCTAACCCTAACACCAAACATAACCCTAACACTAACCCTAACACTAACCCGAACCCTAACCCTAACCCTAACCCTACCCCTAACCCTAATCCGAACCCTAACCCTAACCCTAAACCTAACACTAACCTGAACCCGAACCCTAACCCTAACCCTAACCCGAACCCTAACCCTAACCCTAAACCGAACCCTAACCCTAACCCGAAACCTAACCCTAACCCTAACCAGAACCCTAACCCTAACCCTAACCTGAACCCTAACCCTAGCCCGAACCCTAACCCTAACCCGACCCGAACCCGAACCCTAAACCTAACCCGAACCCTAAACCGAATCCTAAACCTAACCTGAACCCTAACCCTAACCCGAACCCTACCCCTAACCCTAACCCTAACCCTACCCCTAAACCTAACCCTAACCCAAACCCTAACCCTAAACCTAACCCTAACCGAAACACTAACCCTAACCCGAACCCGAACCCTAACTCTAACCCTAACCCTAAACCTAACCCTAACCCAAACCCTAACCCTAACCCGAACCCGAAACCTAACCCTAACCCTAACCCTAACCCTAACCCTAACCCTAACCCTAACACCAAACCTAAACCTAACACTAACCCTAACACTAACCCGAACCCTAACCCTAACCCTAACCCTAACACTAACCCGAACACGAACCCTAACCCGATCCCTACCCCTAAACCTAATCCGAACACTAACCCTAACCCTAAACCTAACACTAACCCGAACCCGAACCCTAACCTTAACCCTAAACCGAACCCTAACCCTAACCCGAACCCTAACCCTAACCCGAAACCTAACCCTAACCCTAACCAGAACCCGAACCCGAACCCTAACCCTAACCCTAACCCGAACCCTAACCCTAACCTGAACCCTAACCCTAACCTTACCCGAACCCTAACCCTAACCCTAACCCGAACCCTAACCCTAACCCGAACCCTAACCCTAAACTGAACCCTAACCCTAACTCTAACCCGAACCCTAACCCAAAACCTAACCCTAACCCTAACCTGAACACTAACCCCTAACCCCAACCCGAACCCGAACCCTAACCCGAACCTTAACCCTAACCCTAACCCGAAACCTAACCCTAACCCGAATCCTAACCCTAACCCTAACCCTAACCCGAACCCAAACCCTAACCCTAACCCTAACCCTAACCCGAAACCTAACCCTAGCCCTAACCCTAACCCGAACCCTAACCCGAACCCTAACACTAAACCTAACCCTAACCCTAACCCGAACCCTAAACCTAACCCTAACCGGAACCCTAACCCTAACCCTAACCCGAACCCGAACCCTAACCCTTTACCCGAATCCTAACCCTAACCCGAACACTAACCCGAACCCTAACCCTAACCCTAACCCCGAACCCGAACACTAACCCTAACCCTAACCCTAATCCGAACCCTAAACCGAACCCTAACCCAAACACCAACCCTAACCCTAACCCGAACACGAACCCTAACCCTAACCCTAAACCGAACCCTAACCCTAACCCGAACCCTAACCCTAACCCTAACCCTAACCCGAACCCTAACCCTAACCCTAATGCGACCACTAACCCGAACCCTAACACGAACCCTAAACCTAACCCTAACCCTAACCCTAACCCGAACTCTAACCCTAACCCTAACCCGAACCCTAACCCTAACCCGAACACTAACCCGAACCCTAACCCTAACCCTAACCCGAACCCTAACCCTAACCCAAACCCTAACCCTACCTTAACCCGAACCCTAACCCTAAACCTAACCCGAACCCTAACCGTAACCCGAACCCTAACCGTAACACGAACCATAACCCTAACCCTAACCCTAACCTGAACCCTAACCCTAACCCTAACCCGAACCCTAACCCGAACCCTAACCCTAACCCTAACCTGAACACTAACCCCTAACCCCAACCCGAACCCGAACACTAACCCGAACCCTAACCCTAAACCTAACCCGAACCCTAACCCTAACCTGAACCCTAAACCTAAGCCTAACCCGAACCCTAACCCTAACCCTATCCCGAACCCTAACCGTAACCCGAACCCTAACCCTAAACCTAACCCTAACCCTAACCCTAACCCGAACACTAACCCTAACCCGAACCCGAACCCTAACCCGAACCCTAACCCGAACCCTAACCCGAACCATAACCCTAACCCTAACCCTAAACCTAACCCTAACCCGAACCCTAACCCTAACCCTAACTCTAACCCTAAACCTAACCCTAACCCGAACCCTAACCCTAACCCGACCCATAACCCGAACCCTAAACAGAACCCTAACCCTAACCCTAACCTAACCCTAATCCGAACCCTAACCCTAACCCTAACCCTAACCCTAACCCTAACACTAACACCTAACCCTAACCCGAAACCTAACCCTAACCCTAACCCGAACCCGAACCCTAACCCTAACCCTAACCCTAACCCTAACCCTAACACTAACACCTAACCCTAACCCGAAACCTAACCCTAACCCTAACCCGAACCCGAACCCTAAACCCTAACCCTAACACGAACCCTAACCCTAACACGAACCCTAACCCTAACCTGAACCCGAACACTAACCCTAACCCTAAACCTAACCCGCACCCTAACCCTAACCCGAACCCGAACCCTAACTGAACCCGAAACCTAACCCTAACCCTAACCCTAACCCTAACCCTAACCCTAACCCCAACCCTAACACTAACACTAACCCTAACACTAACCCGAAGACTAACCCTAACCCGAACCCGAACCCTAACTCTAACCCTAACCCTAAACCTAACCCTAACCCAAACCCTAACCCTAACCCGAACCCGAAACCATACACTAACCCTAACCCTAACCCTAACCCTAACCCTAACACCAAACCTAACCCTAACACTAACCCTAACACTAACCCGAACCCTATCCCTAACCCTAACCCTAACACTAACCCGAACACGAACCCTAACACGAAACCTACCCCTAACTCTAATCCGAACACTAACCCTAACCCTAAACCTAACACTAACCCGAACCCGAACCCTAACCTTAACCCTAAACCGAACCCTAACCCTAACCCGAACCCTAACCCTAACCCGAAACCTAAACCTAACCCTAACCCGAACCCGAACCCTAACCCTAACCCTAACCCGAACCCTAACCCTAACCTGAACCCTAATCCTGACCCTAACCCGAACCCTAACCCTAACCCTAAACCGAACCCTAACCCTAACCCGAACCCTAACCCTAAACCGAACCCGAACCCGAACCCTAAACCTAACCCGAACCCTAACCCTAAACCTAACCCGAACCCTAACCCAAACCCGAACCCTAACACGAACCCGAAACCTAACCCTAACCCGAACACGAACCCTAACCCTAACCCGAACCCTAACCCTAACCCTAACCCGAACCCTAAACCTAACCCTAACCCGAACCCTAAACCTAACCCGAAACCTAACCCTAACCCTAACCGGAATCCTAACCCTAACCCTAACCCGAACCCTAACCCGAACCCTAACCCTAACCCTAACCCTAACACAAACCCTAACCCTAACCCTAACCCGAACCCTAACCCGAACCCTAACCCTAACCCTAACCCTAACACAAACCCTAACCCTAACCCTAACCCGAACCCTAAACCTAACCCTAACCCTAACTCGAACCCTAACCCTAACCCTAACCCGAACCCTAACCCTAAACCTAACCCTAACCCGAACACTAACCCTAAACCTAACCCTAACCCTAATCCGAAACCTAACGCTAATCCGAACCCTAAACCTAACCCTACCCCTAACCCTAACCCTAAACCCTAACCCTAACCCTAACCCGAATCATAACCTAACCCTAACCCTAACCCGAACCCAAACCCTAACCCTAATCCTAACCCTAACCCGAATCCTAACACTAACCCAAACCCTAACCCTAAACCTTACCCGAACCCGAACCCCAACCCTAACCCTAACCCGAACGCGAACCCTAACCCTAACCCGAACCCTAAACCTATCCCTAACCCTAACCCGAACCCTAACCCTAACCCTAACCCGAACCCTCACCCGACCCTAACCCTAACCCTTACCCGAACCCTAACCCTAACACGAACCCTAACCCTAACCCGAACCCGAACCCTAACCCTAACCCTAAACCTAACCCGCACCCTAACCCTAACCCGAACCCGAACCCTAACTGAACCCGAAACCTAACCCTAACCCTAACCCTAACCCTAACCCTAACCCTAACCCCAACCCTAACACTAACACTAACCCTAAAACTAACCCGAACCCTAACCCTAACCCGAACACGAACCCTCACTCTAACCCTAACCCTAAACCTAACCCTAACCCTAACCCTAACCCTAACCCTAAACCGAACCCTAACCGTAACCCGAACCCTAACCCTAACACTAACCTTAACCCTAAACTGAACCCTAACCCTAACCCTAACCCGAACCCTAACCCGAAACCTAACCCTAACCCTAACCTGAACACTAACCCCTAACCCCAACCCGAAACCGAACCCTAACCCGAACCCTAACCCTAAACCTAACCCGAAACCTAACCCTAACCTGAACCCTAAACCTAAACCTAACCCGAACCCTAACCCTAACCCTAACCCAAACCCTAACCGTAACCCGAACCCTAAACCTAACCCGAACCCTAGCCCTAACCCTAACCCGAACCATAACCCTAACCCTAACCCGAACCATAACCCGAACCCTAACACTAACCCTAACCTGAACACTAACCCCTAACCCTAAACCGAACCCGAACCCTAACCCAAACCCTAACCCTAACCCTAACCCGAACCCTAACCCTAACCCTAACCCTAACCCTAAACCTAACCCTAACCCGAACCCTAACCCTAACCCTAACTCTAACCCTAAACCTAACCCTAACCCGAACCCTAACCCTAAACCGAACCCTAACCCGAAACCTAACCAGAACCCTAACCTTAACCGTAACCCGAACCCGAACCCTAAACCTAACCCTCACCCTAACCCTAACCCGAAACCGAACCCTAACCCTAACCCGAACCCTAACCCTAAACCTAACCCTAACCCTAACCCGAACCCTAACCCTAACACGAACCCTAACCCTTACCCGAACCCGAACCCTAACCCTAACCCTAAACCTAACCAGCACCCTAACCCTAACCCGAACCCGAACCCTAACCCTAACCCTAACCCTAAACCTAACCCTAACCCGAAACCTAACCGTAACCCGAACCCGAAACCTAACCCTAACCCTAACCCTAACCCTAACCCTAACCCCATCCCTAACAATAACACTAACCCTAACCCTAACCCGAACACTAAACCTAACCCGAACCCTAACCCTAACCCTAAGCCGAAACCGAACCCTAACCCTAACCCCTAACCCGAACCCTAACCCTAAACCGAACCCTAACCCTAACCCGAAACCTAACCTAACCCTAATCCGAACCCTAACCCTAAACCTAACCCTAACCCGAACCCGAACCCTAACCCTAAACCTAACCCCTAACCCGAACCCTAAACCTAACCCTAACCCGAACCCAAACCCTAACCCGAATCCTAACCCTAACCCTAACCCGAACCCTAACCCGAACCCTAACCCTAACCCTAACCCTAACCCTAACCCTAACCTTAACCCAAACCCTAACCCTAACCCTAACCCGAACCCGAACCCGAACCCTAACCCTAACGCTAACTCTAACCCAAACCCTAACCCGAACACTAACTCGAACCATAACCCTAACCTGAACCCTAACCCGAACCCGAACCCTAACCCTAAACCTAACCCGAACCCTAACCCTAACCCTAACCCTAACCCTAAACCTAACCCTAAAACGAACCCTAACCCTAACCCTAACCCGATCCCTAACCCGAACCCTAACACGAACCCTAACCCTAACCCTAACCCTAACCTGAACCCTAACCCTAACCCGAACCCTAACCCGAACCCGAACCCTAACCCTAACCCTAACCCGAACCCTAACCCTAAACCGAACCCGAACCCTAACCCTAACCCGAAAACTAACCCGTACCCAACCCTAACCCGAACCCTAACACTAACCCGAACCCTAACCCTAACCCTGACCCTAACCCGAAACATAAACCTAACCCGAACCCTAACCCTAAACCTAACCCGAACCCTAACCCGAACCCTAACCCTAACCCTAATCCGAACCCTAACCCTAACCCGAAACCTAACCCTAACCCTAACCCAAACCCTCACCTTAACCCTAACCCGAACCCTAACCGTAACCCGAACCCTAAACCTAACCCTAAACCTAACCCTAACCCGAACCCTAACGCTAACCCTAACGCGAACCCTGACCCGAACCCTAACCCAACCCTAACCTGAACACTAATGCCTAACCTTAACCCGAACCCGAACCCTAACCCGAACCCTAACCCTAACCCTATCACGAACCCTAACCCTAACCATAACCCTAACCCTAACCCGAGCCCTAACCCTAACCCTAACCCTAACAGTAACCCTAATCCTAACCTGAACCCTAACCCTAAACCTAACCCTAAACGAACCCTAACCCTAACCCTAACCCTAACCCTAACCCGAACCCTAACCCTAACCTGAACCCTAAACCTAACCCTAACCCGAACCCTAACCCTAACCCTATCCCGAACCCTAACCGTAACCCGAACCCTAACCCTAACCCTAACCCTAACCCGAACACTAACCCTAACCCTAACCCGAACCCTAACCCGAACCCTACCCCTAACCCTAACCTGAACACTAACACCTAACCCTAACCCAAACCCGAAACCTAACCCGAACCCTAACCCTAAACCTAACCCGAACCCTAACCCTAACCCTAACCCTAAACCTAACCCTAACCCGAACCCTAACCCTAACCCTAACTCTAACCCTAAACCTAACCCTAACCCGAACCCTAACCCTAACCCGAACCCTAACCCGAACCTTAAACAGAACCCTAACCCTAACGCTAACCTAACCCTAATCCGAACCCTAACCCTAACCCTAACCCTAACCCTAACCCTAACACTAACACCTAACACTAACCCGAAACATAACCCTAACCCTAACCCGAACCCGAACCCTAACCCCTAACCCTAACCCGAACCCGAACCCTAAACCTAACCTTAGCCCTAACCCTAACCCGAACCCGAACCCTAACCCTAACCCGAACCCTAACCCTAACCCTAACCCTAACCCGAACCCGAACCCTAACCCGAACCCTAACCCTAACCCTAACCCGAACCCTAACCCTAACACGAACCCTAACCCTAACCCGAACCCGAACCCTAACCCTAACCCTAAACCTAACCCGCACCCTAACCCTAACCCGAACCCGAACCCTAACTGAACCCGAAACCTAACCCTAACCCTAACCCTAACCCTAACCCTAACCCCAACCCTAACACTAACACTAACCCTAACACTAACCCGAACCCTAACCCTAACCCGAACACGAACCCTCACTCTAACCCTAACCCTAAACCTAACCCTAACCCAAACCCTAACCCTAACCCTAACCCGAACCCTAACCCTAATACGAACCCTAACCCTAACCCGAACCCGAACCCTAACCCTAACCCTAAACCTAACCCGCACCCTAACCCTAACCCGAACCCGAACCCTAACTGAACCCGAAACCTAACCCTAACCCTAACCCTAACCCTAACCCTAACCCCAACCCTAACACTAACACTAACCCTAACACTAACCCGAACCCTAACCCTAACCCGAACACGAACCCTCACTCTAACCCTAACCCTAAACCTAACCCTAACCCAAACCCTAACCCTAACCTGAACCCGAAACCTAACACTAACCCTAACCCTAACCCTAACCCTAACACCAAACATAAACCTAACACTAACCCTAACACTAACCCGAACCCTAACCCTAACCCTAACCCTACCCCTAACCCTAATCCGAACCCTAACCCTAACCCTAAACCTAACACTAACCTGAACCCGAACCCTAACCCTAACCCTAACCCGAACCCTAACCCTAACCCTAAACCGAACCCTAACCCTAACCCGAACCCTAACCCTAACCCTAACCAGAACCCTAACCCTAACCCTAACCTGAACCCTAACCCTAGCCCGAACCCTAACCCTAACCCGACCCGAACCCGAACCCTAAACCTAACCCGAACCCTAAACCGAATCCTAAACCTAACCTGAACCCTAACCCTAACCCGAACCCTACCCCTAACCCTAACCCTAACCCGAACCCTGACCCTAACCCTAACCCTAACCCTAACACTAACCCGAAACCGAACCCTAACACTAACCCTAACCGTAACCCGAACCCGAACCCTAACCCTAACTGGAACCCTAACCCTAACACTAACCCTAACCCTAACCCGAACGCTAACCCTAACCCGAACCCTAACCCTAACCCGAAACCTAACCCAAACTCTAACCCTAACCCGAACCCAAACCCTAACCCTAACCCTAACACGAATCCTAACCCTAACCCGAACCCTAACCCTAACACTAACCCTAACCTGAACCCTAACCCTAAACCGAACGCTAACCCTAACCATAAACCTAAACCTAACCCGAAACCTAACCCTAACCCTAACCCGAACCCGAACCCTTACCCCTAACCCTAACCCGAACCCGAACCCTAAACCTAACCCTAACCCTAACCCTAACCCGAACCCGAACCCTAACCCTAACCCGAAACCTAACCCTAACCCTAACCCTAACCCGAACCCGAATCCTAACCCATCCTAACCCTAACCCTAACCCGAACCCTAACCCTAACACGAACCCTAACCCTAACCCGAACCCGAACCCTAACCCTAACCCTAAACCTAACCCGCACCCTAACCCTAACCGGAACCCGAACCCTAACTGAACCCGAAACCTAACCCTAACCCTAACCCTAACCCTAACCACAACCCTAACACTAACACTAACCCTAACACTAACCCGAACCCTAACCCTAACCCTAAACCGAACCCTAACCCTAACCCGAACCCTAACCCTAACCCTAACCAGAACCCTAACCCTAACCCTAACCTGAACCCTAACCCTAGCCCGAACCCTAACCCTAACCCGACCCGAACCCGAACCCTAAACCTAACCCGAACCCTAAACCGAATCCTAAACCTAACCTGAACCCTAACCCTAACCCGAACCCTACCCCTAACCCTAACCCTAACCCGAACCCTGACCCTAACCCTAACCCTAACCCTAACACTAACCCGAAACCGAACCCTAACACTAACCTTAACCGTAACCCGAACCCGAACCCTAACCCTAACTGGAACCCTAACCCTAACACTAACCCTAACCCTAACCCGAACCCTAACCCTAACCCGAACCCTAACCCTAACCCGAACGCTAACCCTAACCCTAAACCTAACCCTAACCCGAAACCTAACCCTAACCCTAACCCGAACCCGAACCCTAACCCCTAACCCTAACCCGAACCCGAACCCTAAACCTAACCCTAACCCTAACCCTAACCCGAACCCGAACCCTAACCCTAACCCGAAACCTAACCCTAACCCTAACCCTAACCCGAACCCGAAACCTAACCCGAACCCTAACCCTAACCCTAACCCGAACCCTAACCCTAACACGAACCCTAACCCTAACCCGAACCCGAACCCTAACCCTAACCCTAAACCTAACCCGCACCCTAACCCTAACCCGAACCCGAACCCTAACTGAACCCGAAACCTAACCCTAACCCTAACCCTAACCCTAACCACAACCCTAACACTAACACTAACCCTAACACTAACCCGAACCCTAACCCTAACCCGAACACGAACCCTCACTCTAACCCTAACCCTAAACCTAACCCTAACCCAAACCCTAACCCTAACCTGAACCCGAAACCTAACACTAACCCTAACCCTAACCCTAACCCTAACACCAAACATAACCCTAACACTAACCCTAACACTAACCCGAACCCTAAACCTAACCCTAACCCTAACAGTAACCCGAACACGAACCCTAACACGAAACCTACCCCTAACCCTAATCCGAACACTAACCCTAACCCTAAACCTAACACTAACCCGAACCCGAATCCTAACCTTAACCCTAAACCGAACCCTAACCCTAACCCGAACCCTAACCCTAACCCGAAACCTAACCCTAACCCTAACCCGAACCCGAACCCGAACCCTAACCCTAACCCTAACCCGAATCCTAACCCTAACCTGAACCCTAACCCTGACCCTAACCCGAACCCTAACCCTAACCCTGACCCGAACCCTAACCATAACCCGAACCCTAACCCTAAAACGAACCCGAACCCGTAACCTAAACCTAACCCGAACCCTAACCCTAACACGAACCCTAACCCTAAACCTAACCCTAAACCGAACACTAACCCTAAACCTAACCCTAACCCTAATCCGAAACCTAACGCTAATCCGAACCCTAAACCTAACCCTACCCCTAACCCTAACCCTAAACCCTAACCCTAACCCGAATCCTAACCCTAACCCTAACCCTAACCCGAACCCAAACCCTAACGCTAACCCTAACCCTAACCCGAATCCTAACCCTAACCCGAACCCCAACCCTAAACCTAACCCGAACCCGAACCCCAACCCTAACCCTAACCCGAACGCGAACCCTAACCCTAACCCGAACCCTAAACCTAAACCTAAACCTAACCCGAACCCTAACCCTAACCCTAACCCGAACCGTCACCCGACCCTAACCCTAACCCTAACCCGAAACCCAACCCTAACCCTAGCCCGAACCCGAACCCTAACCCTAAACCTAAACCGAACACTAACCCTAACCCTAACCCGAAACCTAACCCTAACCCGAATCCTAACCCTAACCCTAACCCTAACCCGAACCCAAACCCTAACCCTAACCCTAACCCTAACCCGAAACCTAACCCTAGCCCTAACCCTAACCCGAACCCTAACCCGAACCCTAACACTAAACCTAACCCTAACCCTAACCCGAACCCTAAACCTAACCCTAACCGGAACCCTAACCCTAACCCTAACCCGAACCCGAACCCTAACACTTTACCCGAATCCTAACCCTAACCCGAACACTAACCCGAACCCTAACCCTAACCCTAACCCCGAACCCAAACACTAACCCTAACCCTAACCCTAATCCGAACCCTAAACCGAACCCTAACCCGAACACCAACCCTAACGCTAACCCGAACACGAACCCTAACCCTAACCCTAAACCGAACCGTAACCCTAACCCGAACCCTAACCCTAACCCTAACCCTAACCCGAACCCTAACCCTAACCCTAATGCGACCCCTAACCCGAACCCTAACACGAACCCTAAACCTAACCCTAACCCTAACCCTAACCCGAACTCTAACCCTAACCCTAACCCGAACCCTAACCCTAACCCGAACACTAACCCGAACCCTAACCCTAACCCTAACCCGAACCCTAACCCTAACCCAAACCCTAACCCTACCTTAACCCGAACCCTAACCCTAACCCTAACCCGAACCCTAACCGTAACCCGAACCCTAACCGTAACACGAACCATAACCCTAACCCTAACCCTAACCTGAACCCTAACCCTAACCCTAACCCGAAACCTAACCCGAACCCTAACCCTAACCCTAACCTGAACACTAACCCCTAACCCCAACCCGAACCCGAACACTAACCCGAACCCTAACCCTAAACCTAACCCGAACCCTAACCCTAACCTGAACCCTAAACCTAACCCTAACCCGAACCCTAACCCTAACCCTATCCCGAACCCTCTCCGTAACCCGAACCCTAACCCTAACCCTAACCCTAACCCTAACCCTAACCCGAACACTAACCCTAACCCGAACCCGAACCCTAATCCGAACCCTAACCCGAAACCTAACCCGAACCATAACCCTAACCCTAACCCTAAACCTAACCCTAACCCGAACCCTAACCCTAACCCTAACTCTAACCCTAAACCTAACCCTACCCCGAACCCTAACCCTAACCCGAACCATAACCCGAACCCTAAACAGAACCCTAACCCTAACCCTAACCTAACCCTAATCCGAACCCTAACCCTAACCCTAACCCTAACCCTAACCCTAACACTAACACCTAACCCTAACCCGAAACCTAACCCTAACCCTAACCCGAACCCGAACCCTAACCCTAACCCTAACCCTAACCCTAACCCTAACACTAACACCTAACCCTAACCCGAAACCTAACCCTAACCCTAACCCGAACCCGAACACTAACCCCTAACCCTAACCCTAACCCGAACCCTAACCCTAACACGAACCCTAACCCTAACCCTAACCCTAACACTAACACCTAACCCTAACCCGAAACCTAACCCTAACCCTAACCCGAACCCGAAAACTAACCCCTAACCCTAACCCTAACCCGAACCCTAACCCTAACACGAACCCTAACCCTAACCTGAACCTGAACACTAACCCTAACCCTAAACCTATCCCGCACCCTAACCCTAACCCGAACCCGAACCCTAACTGATCCCGAAACCTAACCCTAACCCTAACCCTAACCCTAACCCTAACCCTAACACCAACCCTAACACTAACACTAACCCTAACACTAACCCGAAGCCTAACCCTAACCCGAACCCGAACCCTAACTCTAACCCTAACCCTAAACCTAACCCTAACCCAAACCCTAACCCTAACCCGAACCCGAAACCATACACTACCCCTAACCCTAACCCTAACCCTAACCCTAACACCAAACCTAACCCTAACACTAACCCTAACACTAACCCGAACCCTAACCCTAACCCTAACCCTAACACTAACCCGAACACGAACCCTAACACGAAACCTACCAATAACTCTAATCCGAACACTAACCCTAACCCTAAACCGAACCCTAACCCTAACCCGAAACCTAACCTAACCCTAATCCGAATCCTAACCCTAAACCTAACCCTAACCCGAACCCGAACCCTAACCCTAAACCTAACCCCTAACCCGAACCCTAAACCTAACCCTAACCCGAACCCAAACCCTAACCCGAATCCTAACCCTAACCCTAACCCGAACCCTAACCCGAACCCTAACCCTAACCCTAACCCTAACCCTAACCCTAACCCTAACCCAAAACCTAACCCTAACCCTAACCCGAACCCGAACCCGAACCCTAACCCTAACGCTAACTCTAACCCAAACCCTAACCCGAACACTAACTCGAACCATAACCCTAACCTGAACCCTAACCCGAACCCGAACCCTAACCCTAAACCTAACCCGAACCCTAACCCTAACCCTAACCCTAACCCTAAACCTAACCCTAAAACGAACCCTAACCCTAACCCTAACCCGACCCCTAACCCGAACCCTAACACGAACCCTAACCCTAACCCTAACCCTAACCCGAACCCTAAACCTAACCCGAACCCTAACCCGAACCCGAACCCTAAACCTAACCCTAACCCGAACCCTAACCCTAAACCGAACCCGAACCCTAACCCTAACCCGAAAACTAACCCGTACCCAACCCTAACCCGAACCCTAACCCTAACCCGAACCCTAACCCTAACCCTGACCCTAACCCGAAACATAAACCTAACCCGAACCCTAACCCTAAACCTAACCCGAACCCTAACCCGAACCCTAACCCTAACCCTAATCCGAACCCTAACCCTAACCCGAAACCTAACCCTAACCCTAACCCGAACCCTCACCTTAACCCTAACCCGAACCCTAACTGTAACCCGAACCCTAAACCTAACCCTAAACCTAACCCTAACCCGAACCCTAACGCTAACCCTAACGCGAACCCTGACCCGAACCCTAACCCAACCCTAACCTGAACACTAATGCCTAACCTTAACCCGAACCCGAACCCTAACCCGAACCCTAACCCTAACCCTATCACGAACCCTAACCCTAACCATAACCCTAACCCTAACCCGAGCCCTAACCCTAACCCTAACCCTAACAGTAACCCTAATCCTAACCTGAACCCTAACCCTAAACCTAACCCTAAAACGAACCCTAACCCTAACCCTAACCCTAACCCTAACCCGAACCCTAACCCTAACCTGAACCCTAAACCTAACCCTAACCCGAACCCTAACCCTAACCCTATCCCGAACCCTAACCGTAACCCGAACCCTAACCCTAACCCTAACCCTAACCCGAACACTAACCCTAACCCTAACCCGAACCCTAACCCGAACCCTACCCCTAACCCTAACCTGAACACTAACACCTAACCCTAACCCAAACCCGAAACCTAACCCGAACCCTAACCCTAACCCTAACCCGAACCCTAACCCTAACCCTAACCCTAAACCTAACCCTAACCCGAACCCTAACCCTAACCCTAACTCTAACCCTAAACCTAACCCTAACCCCAACCCTAACCCTAACCCGAACCCTAACCCGAACCCTAAACAGAACCCTAACCCTAACGCTAACCTAACCCTAATCCGAACCCTAACCCTAACCCTAACCCTAACCCTAACCCTAACACTAACACCTAACCCTAACCCGAACCTAACCCTAACCCTAACCCGAACCCGAACCCTAACCCCTAACCCTAACCCGAACCCGAACCCTAAACCTAACCTTAGCCCTAACCCTAACCCGAACCCGAACCCTAACCCTAACCCGAACCCTAACCCTAACCCTAACCCTAACCCGAACCCGAACCCTAACCCGAACCCTAACCCTAACCCTAACCCGAACCCTAACCCTAACACGAACCCTAACCCTAACCCGAACCCGAACCCTAACCCTAACCCTAAACCTAACCCGCACCCTAACCCTAACCCGAACCCGAACCCTAACTGAACCCGAAACCTAACCCTAACCCTAACCCTAACCCTAACCCTAACACTAACACCTAACCCTAACCCGAACCTAACCCTAACCCTAACCCTAACCCGAACCCTAACCCTAACCCTAACCCTAACCCTAACCCTAACACTAACACCTAACCCTAACCCGAACCTAACCCTAACCCTAACCCTAACCCGAACCCTAACCCTAACCCTAACCCTAACCCTAACCCTAACCCTAACACTAACACCTAACCCTAACCCGAACCTACCCCTAACCCTAACCCGAACCCGAACCCTAACCCCTAACCCTAACCCGAACCCGAACCCTAAACCTAACCTTAGCCCTAACCCTAACCCGAACCCGAACCCTAACCCTAACCCTAAACCTAACCCGCACCCTAACCCTAACCCGAACCCGAACCCTAACTGAACCCGAAACCTAACCCTAACCCTAACCCTAACCCTAACCCTAACACTAACACCTAACCCTAACCCGAAACCTAACCCTAACCCTAACCTGAACCCGAAAACTAACCCCTAACCCTAACCCTAACCCGAACCCTAACCCTAACACGAACCCTAACCCTAACCTGAACCTGAACACTAACCCTAACCCTAAACCTAACCCGCACCCTAACCCTAACCCGAACCCGAACCCTAACTGATCCCGAAACCTAACCCTAACCCTAACCCTAACCCTAACCCTAACCCTAACCCCAACCCTAACACTAACACTAACCCTAACACTAACCCGAAGCCTAACCCTAACCCGAACCCGAACCCTAACTCTAACCCTAACCCTAAACCTAACCCTAACCCAAACCCTAACCCTAACCCGAACCCGAAACCATACACTACCCCTAACCCTAACCCTAACCCTAACCCTAACACCAAACCTAACCCTAACACTAACCCTAACACTAACCCGAACCCTAACCCTAACCCTAACCCTAACACTAACCCGAACACGAACCCTAACACGAAACCTACCAATAACTCTAATCCGAACACTAACCCTAACCCTAAACCGAACCCTAACCCTAACCCGAAACCTAACCTAACCCTAATCCGAATCCTAACCCAAAACCTAACCCTAACCCTAACCCGAACCCTAACCCGAACCCTAACCCTAACCCTAACCCTAACCCTAACCCTAACCCTAACCCAAAACCTAACCCTAACCCTAACCCGAACCCGAACCCGAACCCTAACCCTAACGCTAACTCTAACCCAAACCCTAACCCGAACACTAACTCGAACCATAACCCTAACCTGAACCCTAACCCGAACCCGAACCCTAACCCTAAACCTAACCCGAACCCTAACCCTAACCCTAACCCTAACCCTAAACCTAACCCTAAAACGAACCCTAACCCTAACCCTAACCCGACCCCTAACCCGAACCCTAACACGAACCCTAACCCTAACCCTAACCCTAACCCGAACCCTAAACCTAACCCGAACCCTAACCCGAACCCGAACCCTAAACCTAACCCTAACCCGAACCCTAACCCTAAACCGAACCCGAACCCTAACCCTAACCCGAAAACTAACCCGTACCCAACCCTAACCCGAACCCTAACCCTAACCCGAACCCTAACCCTAACCCTGACCCTAACCCGAAACATAAACCTAACCCGAACCCTAACCCTAAACCTAACCCGAACCCTAACCCGAACCCTAACCCTAACCCTAATCCGAACCCTAACCCTAACCCGAAACCTAACCCTAACCCTAACCCGAACCCTCACCTTAACCCTAACCCGAACCCTAACTGTAACCCGAACCCTAAACCTAACCCTAAACCTAACCCTAACCCGAACCCTAACGCTAACCCTAACGCGAACCCTGACCCGAACCCTAACCCAACCCTAACCTGAACACTAATGCCTAACCTTAACCCGAACCCGAACCCTAACCCGAACCCTAACCCTAACCCTATCACGAACCCTAACCCTAACCATAACCCTAACCCTAACCCGAGCCCTAACCCTAACCCTAACCCTAACAGTAACCCTAATCCTAACCTGAACCCTAACCCTAAACCTAACCCTAAAACGAACCCTAACCCTAACCCTAACCCTAACCCTAACCCGAACCCTAACCCTAACCTGAACCCTAAACCTAACCCTAACCCGAACCCTAACCCTAACCCTATCCCGAACCCTAACCGTAACCCGAACCCTAACCCTAACCCTAACCCTAACCCGAACACTAACCCTAACCCTAACCCGAACCCTAACCCGAACCCTACCCCTAACCCTAACCTGAACACTAACACCTAACCCTAACCCAAACCCGAAACCTAACCCGAACCCTAACCCTAACCCTAACCCGAACCCTAACCCTAACCCTAACCCTAAACCTAACCCTAACCCGAACCCTAACCCTAACCCTAACTCTAACCCTAAACCTAACCCTAACCCCAACCCTAACCCTAACCCGAACCCTAACCCGAACCCTAAACAGAACCCTAACCCTAACGCTAACCTAACCCTAATCCGAACCCTAACCCTAACCCTAACCCTAACCCTAACCCTAACACTAACACCTAACCCTAACCCGAACCTAACCCTAACCCTAACCCGAACCCGAACCCTAACCCCTAACCCTAACCCGAACCCGAACCCTAAACCTAACCTTAGCCCTAACCCTAACCCGAACCCGAACCCTAACCCTAACCCGAACCCTAACCCTAACCCTAACCCTAACCCGAACCCGAACCCTAACCCGAACCCTAACCCTAACCCTAACCCGAACCCTAACCCTAACACGAACCCTAACCCTAACCCGAACCCGAACCCTAACCCTAACCCTAAACCTAACCCGCACCCTAACCCTAACCCGAACCCGAACCCTAACTGAACCCGAAACCTAACCCTAACCCTAACCCTAACCCTAACCCTAACACTAACACCTAACCCTAACCCGAACCTAACCCTAACCCTAACCCTAACCCGAACCCTAACCCTAACCCTAACCCTAACCCTAACCCTAACACTAACACCTAACCCTAACCCGAACCTAACCCTAACCCTAACCCTAACCCGAACCCTAACCCTAACCCTAACCCTAACCCTAACCCTAACCCTAACACTAACACCTAACCCTAACCCGAACCTACCCCTAACCCTAACCCGAACCCGAACCCTAACCCCTAACCCTAACCCGAACCCGAACCCTAAACCTAACCTTAGCCCTAACCCTAACCCGAACCCGAACCCTAACCCTAACCCTAAACCTAACCCGCACCCTAACCCTAACCCGAACCCGAACCCTAACTGAACCCGAAACCTAACCCTAACCCTAACCCTAACCCTAACCCTAACACTAACACCTAACCCTAACCCGAACCTAACCCTAACCCTAACCCTAACCCGAACCCTAACCCTAACCCTAACCCTAACCCTAACCCTAACACTAACACCTAACCCTAACCCGAACCTAACCCTAACCCTAACCCTAACCCGAACCCTAACCCTAACCCTAACCCTAACCCTAACCCTAACCCTAACACTAACACCTAACCCTAACCCGAACCTACCCCTAACCCTAACCCGAACCCGAACCCTAACCCCTAACCCTAACCCGAACCCGAACCCTAAACCTAACCTTAGCCCTAACCCTAACCCGAACCCGAACCCTAACCCTAACCCGAACCCTAACCCTAACCCTAACCCTAACCCGAACCCGAACCCTAACCCGAACCCTAACCCTAACCCTAACCCGAACCCTAACCCTAACACGAACCCTAACCCTAACCCGAACCCGAACCCTAACCCTAACCCTAAACCTAACCCGCACCCTAACCCTAACCCGAACCCGAACCCTAACTGAACCCGAAACCTAACCCTAACCCTAACCCTAACCCTAACCCTAACCCTAACCCCAACCCTAACACTAACACTAACCCTAACACTAACCCGAACCCTAACCCTAACCCGAACACGAACCCTCACTCTAACCCTAACCCTAAACCTAACCCTAACCCAAACCCTAACCCTAACCCTAACCCGAACCCTAACCCTAATACGAACCCTAACCCTAACCCGAACACGAACCCTAACCCTAACCCTAAACCTAACCCGCACCCTAACCCTAACCCGAACCCGAACCCTAACTGAACCCGAAACCTAACCCTAACCCTAACCCTAACCCTCACCCTAACCCCAACCCTAACACTAACACTAACCCTAACACTAACCCGAACCCTAACCCTAACCCGAACACGAACCCTCACTCTAACCCTAACCCTAAACCTAACCCTAACCCAAACCCTAACCCTAACCTGAACCCGAAACCTAACACTAACCCTAACCCTAACCCTAACCCTAACACCAAACATAACCCTAACACTAACCCTAACACTAACCCGAACCCTAACCCTAACCCTAACCCTACCCCTAACCCTAATCCGAACCCTAACCCTAACCCTAAACCTAACACTAACCTGAACCCGAACCCTAACCCTAACCCTAACCCTAACCCGAACCCTAAACCTAACACTAAACCGAACCCTAACCCTAACCCGAACCCTAACCCTAACCCTAACCAGAACCCTAACCCTAACCCTAACCTGAACCCTAACCCTAAACCTAACCCTAAAACGAACCCTAACCCTAACCCTAACCCTAACCCTAACCCGAACCCTAACCCTAACCTGAACCCTAAACCGAACCCTAACCCGAACCCTAACCCTAACCCTATCCCGAACCCTAACCGTAACCCGATCCCTAACCCTAACCCTAACCCTAACCCGAACACTAACCCTAACCCTAACCCGAACCCTAACCCGAACCCTACCCCTAACCCTAACCTGAACACTAACACCTAACCCTAACCCAAACCCGAAACCTAACCCGAACCCTAACCCTAACCCTAACCCGAACCCTAACCCTAACCCTAACCCTAAACCTAACCCTAACCCGAACCCTAACCCTAACCCTAACTCTAACCCTAAACCTAACCCTAACCCGAACCCTAACCCTAACCCGAACCCTAACCCGAACCCTAAACAGAACCCTAACCCTAACGCTAACCTAACCCTAATCCGAACCCTAACCCTACCCCTAACCCTAACCCTAACCCTAACACTAACACCTAACCCTAACCCGAAACCTAACCCTAACCCTAACCCGAACCCGAAACCTAACCCCTAACCCTAACCCGAACCCGAACCCTAAACCTAACCTTAGCCCTAACCCTAACCCGAACCCGAACCCTAACCCTAACCCGAACCCTAACCCTAACCCTAACCCTAACCCGAACCCGAACCCTAACCCGAACCCTAACCCTAACCCTAACCCGAACCCTAACCCTAACACGAACCCTAACCCTAACCCGAAACCGAACCCTAACCCTAACCCTAAACCTAACCCGCACCCTAACCCTAACCCGAACCCGAACCCTAACTGAACCCGAAACCTAACCCTAACCCTAACCCTAACCCTAACCCTAACCCCAACCCTAACACTAACACTAACCCTAACACTAACCCGAACCCTAACCCTAACCCGAACACGAACCCTCACTCTAACCCTAACCCTAAACCTAACCCTAACCCAAACCCTAACCCTAACCTGAACCCGAAACCTAACACTAACCCTAACCCTAAACCTAACCCTAACACCAAACATAACCCTAACACTAACCCTAACACTAACCCGAACCCTAACCCTAACCCTAACCCTACCCCTAACCCTAATCCGAACCCTAACCCTAACCCTAAACCTAACACTAACCTGAACCCGAACCCTAACCCTAACCCTAACCCGAACCCTAACCCTAACCCTAAACCGAACCCTAACCCTAACCCGAACCCTAACCCTAACCCTAACCAGAACCCTAACTCTAACCCTAACCAGAACCCTAACCCTAGCCCGAACCCTAACCCTAACCCGACACGAACCCGAACCCTAAACCTAACCCGAACCCTAAACCGAATCCTAAACCTAACCTGAACCCTAACCCTAACCCGAACCCTACCCCTAACCCTAACCCTAACCCGAACCCTGACCCTAACCCTAACCCTAACCCTAACACTAACCCGAAACCGAACCCTAACACTAACCCTAACCGTAACCCGAACCCGAACCCTAACCCTAACTGGAACCCTAACCCTAACACTAACCCTAACCCTAACCCGAACCCTAACCCTAACCCGAACCCTAACCCTAACCCGAAACCTAACCCAAACTCTAACCCTAACACGAACCCAAACCCTAACCCTAACCCTAACACGAATCCTAACCCTAACCCGAACCCTAACCCTAACACTAACCCTAACCTGAACCCTAACCCTAACCCGAACGCTAACCCTAACCATAAACCTAACCCTAACCCGAAACCTAACCCTAACCCTAACCCGAACCCGAACCCTTACCCCTAACCCTAACCCGAACCCGAACCCTAAACCTAACCCTAACCCTAACCCTAACCCGAACCCGAACCCTAACCCTAACCCGAAACCTAACCCTATCCCTAACCCTAACCCGAACCCGAATCCTAACCCACCCTAACCCTAACCCTAACCCGAACCCTAACCCTAACACGAACCCTAACCCGAACCCGAACCCTAACCCTAACCCTAACCCTAACACTAACCCGAACACGAACCCTAACACGAAACCTACCCCTAACTCTAATCCGAACACTAACCCTAACCCTAAACCTAACACTAACCCGAACCCGAACCCTAACCTTAACCCTAAACCGAACCCTAACCCTAACCCGAACCCTAACCCTAACCCGAAACCTAAACCTAACCCTAACCCGAACCCGAACCCTAACCCTAACCCTAACCCGAACCCTAACCCTAACCTGAACCCTAATCCTGACCCTAACCCGAACCCTAACCCTAACCCTAAACCGAACCCTAACCCTAACCCGAACCCTAACCCTAAACCGAACCCGAACCCGAACCCTAAACCTAACCCGAACCCTAACCCTAACCCTAACCCGAACCCTAACCCAAACCCGAACCCTAACACGAACCCGAAACCTAACCCTAACCCGAACACGAACCCTAACCCTAACCCGAACCCTAACCCTAACCCTAACCCGAACCCTAAACCTAACCCTAACCCGAACCCTAAACCTAACCCGAAACCTAACCCTAACCCTAACCCGAATCCTAACCCTAACCCTAACCCGAGCCCTAACCCGAACCCTAACCCTAACCCTAACCCTAACACAAACCCTAACCCTAACCCTAACCCGAACCCTAACCCGAACCCTAACCCTAACCCTAACCCTAACACAAACCCTAACCCTAACCCTAACCCGAACCCTAAACCTAACCCTAACCCTAACTAGAACCCTAACCCTAACCCTAACCCGAACCCTAACCCTAAACCTAACACTAACCCGAACACTAACCCTAAACCTAACCCTAACCCTAATCCGAAACCTAACGCTAATCCGAACCCTAAACCTAACCCTACCCCTAACCCTAACCCTAAACCCTAACCCTAACCCTAACCCGAATCATAACCTAACCCTAACCCTAACCCGAACCCAAACCCTAACCCTAATCCTAACCCTAACCCGAATCCTAACACTAACCCGAACCCTAACCCTAAACCTAACCCGAACCCGAACCCCAACCCTAACCCTAACCCGAACGCGAACCCTAACCCTAACCCGAACCCTAAACCTATCCCTAACCCTAACCCGAACCCTAACCCTAAACCTAACCCGAACCCTCACCCGACCCTAACCCTAACCCTAACCCGAAACCCAACCCTAACCCTAGCCCGAACCCGAACCCTAACACTAACCCTAAACCGAACACTAACCCTAACCCGAAACCTAACCCTAACCCTAACCCTAACCCTAAACCGAACCCTAACCTTAACCCTAACCCGACCCCTAACCCGAACCCTAACACGAACACTAAACCTAACCCTAACCCTAACCCTAACCCGAACTCTAACCCTAACCCTAACCCAAACCCTAACCCTAACCCGAACCCTAACCCGAACCCTAACCCGAACCCTAACCCTAACCCTAACCCGAACCCTAACCCTAACCCGAACCCTAACCGTAACCCGAACCCTAACCCTAACACTAACCCTAACCCTAAACTGAACCCTAACCCTAACCCTAACCCGAACCCTAACCCGAAACCTAACCCTATCCCTAACCTGAACACTAACCCCTAACGCCAACCCGAAACCGAACCCTAACCCGAACCCTAACCCTAAACCTAACCCGAAACCTAACCCTAACCTGAACCCTAAACCTAAACCTAACCCGAACCCTAACCCTAACCCTAACCCAAACCCTAACCGTAACCCGAACCCTAAACCTAACCCGAACCCTAACCCTAACCCTAACCCGAACCATAACCCTAAACCTAACCCGAACCATAACCCGATCCCTAACCCTAACCCTAACCTGAACACTGACCCCTAACCCTAAACCGAACCCGAACCCTAACCCAAACCCTAACCCTAACCCTAACCCGAACCCTAACCCTAACCCTAACCCTAATCCTAACCCTAACCCGAACCCTAACCCTAACCCTAACTCTAACCCTAAACCTAACCCTAACCCGAACCCTAACCCTAACCCGAACCCTAACCCGAAACCTAACCAGAACCCTAACCCTAACCGTAACCCGAACCCGAACCCTAAACCTAACCCTAACCCTAACCCTAACCCGAAACCGAACCCTAACCCTAACCCGAACCCTAACCCTAAACCTAACCCTAACCCTAACCCGAACCCTAACCCTAACACGAACCCTAACCCTTACCCGAACCCGAACCCTAACCCTAACCCTAAACCTAACCCGCACCCTAACCCTAACCCGAACCCTAACCCTAACCCTAACCCTAAACCTAACCCTAACCCGAAACCTAACCGTAACCCGAACCCGAAACCTAACCCTAACCCTAACCCTAACCCTAACCCTAACCCCAACCCTAACACTAACACTAACCCTAACCCTAACCCGAACACTAAACCTAACCCGAACCCTAACCCTAACCCTAACCCGAAACCGAACCCTAACCCTAACCCCTAACCCGAACCCTAACCCTAAACCGAACCCTAACCCTAACCCGAAACCTAACCTAACGCTAATCCGAACCCTAACCCTAAACCTAACCCTAACCCGAACCCGAACCCTAACCCTAAACCTAACCCCTAACCCGAACCCTAAACCTAACCCTAACCCGAACCCAAACCCTAACCCGAATCGTAACCCTAACCCTAACCCGAACCCTAACCCGAACCCTAACCCTAACCCTAACCCTAACCCAAACCCTAACCCTAACCCTAACCCGAACCCGAACCCGAACCCTAACCCTAACGCTAACTCTAACCCAAACCCTAACCCGAACACTAACTCGAACCATAACCCTAACCTGAACCCTAACCCGAACCCGAACCCTAACCCTAAACCTAACCCGAACCCTAACCCTAAACCTAACCCTAACCCTAACCCTAACCCTAACCCTAAAACGAACCCTAACCCTAACCCTAACCCGACCCCTAACCCGAACCCTAACACGAACCCTAACCCTAACCCTAACCCGAACCCTAACCCTAACCCTAACCCGAACCCTAACCCGAACCCGAACCCTAACCCTAACCCTAACCCGAACCCTAACCCTAAACCGAACCCGAACCCTAACCCTAACCCGAAAACTAACCCGTACCCAACCCTAACCCGAAACCTAACCCTAACCCGAACCCTAACCCTAAACCTAACCCGAACCCTAACCCGAACCCTAACCCTAACCCTAATCCGAACCCTAACCCTAACCCGAAACCTAACCCTAACCCTAACCCGAACCCTCACCTTAACCCTAACCCGAACCCTAACCATAACCCGAACCCTAAACCTAACCCTAAACCTAACCCTAACCCGAACCCTAACCCTAACCCTAACGCGAACCCTGACCAGAACCCTAACCCAACCCTAACCTGAACACTAATGCCTAACCTTAACCCGAACCCGAACCCTAACCCGAACCCTAACCCTAACCCTATGAGGAACCCTAACCCTAACCATAACCCTAACCCTAACCCGAGCCCTAACCCTAACCCTAACCCTAACAGTAACCCTAATCCTAACCTGAACCCTAACCCTAACCCTAACCCTAAAAAGAAACCTAACCCTAACCCTAACCCTAACCCTAACCCTAACCCGAACCCTAACCCTAAACCTAACCCGAACCCTAACCCTAACCCTAACCATAACCCTATCCCGAACCCTAACCCTAACCCCTAACCATAACCCTAAACCTAACCCGAACCCGAACCCTAACCCTAACCCTAACCCCTAACCCTAACCCTAAACCAAACCCTAACCGGACCCTAAGCCTAACCCTAACCCTAACCCGAACCCGAACCCGAACCCTAACCCGAACACTAACCCTAACCCTAATCCGAACCGTAACCCTAAACCTAACCCTAACCCTAACCCGAACCCTAACCCTAACCCGTACCCTATTCCCTAACCCGAATCCGAACCCGAACCCGAACCCTAACCCTACCACGAACCCGAACCCGAACCCTAACCCTAACCGTAACCCGTACCCTATCCCCTAACCCGAATCCGAACCCGAACCCGAACCCTAACCCGAACCCGAACCCTAACCCTAACCCTAACCCTAACCCGAAACCTAAACCTAGCCCTAACCCGAACCCTCACCTTAACCCTAACCCGAACCCTAACCGTAACCCTAACCCTAAACCGAACCCTAACCCTAACCCTAACCAAAACCCTAACCCTAACCCTAACCCGAACCCGAACCCTAACCCTTTACCCGAATCCTAACCCTAACCCGAACACTAACCCGAACCCTAACCCTAACCCTAACCCCGAACCCGAACCCTAACACTAACATTAACCCTAACCCGAACCCTATCCCGAACCCTAAACCGAACCCCAACCCTAACACTAACCCGACCCCTAACCCGAACCCTAACACGAACCCTAAACCTAACCCTAACCCTAAACCTAACCCGAACTCTAACCCTAACCATAACCCGAACCCTAACCTTAACGGGAACCCTAACCCGAACCCTAACCCTAACCCTAACCCGAAACCTAACCCTAACCCGAACCCTAACCCTAACCCTAACCCGACCCCTAACCCGAACCCTAACACGAACCCTAAACCTAACCCTAAACCTAACCCTAACCCGAACTCTAACCCTAACCCGAACCCGAACCCTAACCCTAACCCGAACCCTAAACTGAACCCTAACCCTAACCCGAACCCTAACCCTAACCCAAACCCTAAACCGAACCCTAACCCGAACCCTAACCCTAACCCTAACACGAACCCTAACCGTAACCCGAACCCTAACCGTAACACGAACCATAACCCTAAACCTAACCCTAACCTGAACCCTAACCCTAACCCTAACCCGAACCCTAACCCGAACCCTAACCCTAACCCTAACCTGAACACTAACCCCTAACCCCAACCCGAACCCGAACCCTAACCCGAACCCTAACCCTAACCCTAACCCGAACCCTAACCCTAACCTGAACCCTAAACCTAACCCTAACCCGAACCCTAACCCTAACCCTAACCCGAACCCTAACCGTAACCCGAACCCTAACTCTAACCCTAACCCTAACCCTAACCCGTACACTAACCCTAACCCTAACCCGAACCCTAACCCGAACCCTACCCCTAACCCTAACCTGAACACTAACACCTAACCCTAACCCGAACCCGAACCCTAACCCGAACCCTAACCCTAACCCTAACCCGAACCCTAACCCTAAACCTAACCCTAAACCTAACCCTAACCCGAACCCTAACCCTAACCCTAACTCTAACCCTAAACCTAAACCTAACCCGAACACTAACCCTAACCCGAACCCTAAACAGAACCCTAACCCTAACCCTAACCTAACCCTAAACCGAACCCTAACCCTAACCCTAACCCTAACCCTAACCCTAACACTAACACCTAACCCTAACCCGAAACCTAACCCTAACCCTAACCCGAACCCGAACCCTAACCCCTAACCCTAACCCGAACCCGAACCCTAAAACTAACCCTAACCCTAACCCGAACCCTAACCCTAACCCGAACCCTAACCCTAACCCTAACACTAACCCGAACCCGAACCCTAATCCGAACCCTAACCCTAACCCAAACCAGAACCCTAACCCTAACACGAACCCTAACCCTAACCCGAACCCGAACCCTACCCTAAACCTAACCCGCACCCTAACCCTAACCCGAACCCGAACGTTATCCGAACCCGAAACCTAACCCTAATCCTAACCCTAACCCTAACCCTAACCCTAACCCTAACCCCAACCCTAACACTAACACTAACCCTAACACTAACCCAAACCCTAACCCTAACCCGAACCCGAACCCTAACTCTAACCCTAACCCTAAACCTAACCCTAACCCAAACCCTAACCCTAACCCGAACCCGAAACCTAACCCTAACCCTAACCCTAACCCTAACCCTAACACCAAACCTAAACCTAACACTAACCCTAACACTAACCCGAACCCTAACCCTAACCCTAACACTAACACTAACCCGAACACGAACCCTAACACGAGCCCTACACCTAACCCTAATCCGAACACTAACCCTAACCCTACACCTAACACTAACCCGAACCCGAACCCTAACCTTAACCCTAAACCGAACCCTAACCCTAACCCGAACCCTGACCCTAACCCGAAACCTAACCCTAAACCTAACCAGAACCCGAACCCTAACCCAAACCCTAATCGTAACCCAAACCCTAAACCTAACACGAACCCTAACCCTAACCCTAAACCGAACCATAACCCTAACCCTAACCCGAACCCTAACCCGAACCCTAACCCTAACCATAAACTGAACACTAACCCCTAACCCTAACCCGAACCCGAAACCTAACCCGAACCCTAACCCTAACCCTAAACCGAACCCTAAACCTAACCCTAACCCTAAACCTAACCCTAACCCGAACCCTAACCCTAACCCTAACTCTAACCCTAAACCTAACAATAACCCGAACCCTAACCCGAACCCTAACCCGAACCCTAACCAGAACCCTAACCCTAACCCTAACCTAACCCTAATCCGAACCCTAACCCTAATCCTAACCCTAACCCTAACACTAACCCCTAACCCTAACCCGAAACCTAACCCTAACCCTAACCCGAACCCGAACCCTAACCCCTAACCCTAACCCGAACCCTAACCCTAAAACTAACCCTTACACTAACCCTAACCCGAAACCGAACCCTAAACCTAACCCGAACCCTAACCCTAACCCTAACCCTAACCCTAACCCGAACCCTAACCCTAACACGAATCCTAACCCTTACCCGAACCCGAACCCTAACCCTAACCCTAAACCTAACCCACACCCTAAACCTAAACCGAACCCGAAACCTAACCCTAACCCTAAACCTAAACCTAACCCTAACCCGAAACCTAACCGTAACCCGAACCCGAAACCTAACCCTAACCCTAACCCTAACCCTAACCCTAACCCCAACCCTAACACTAACACTAACCCTAACCCTAACCCGAACACTAAACCTAACCCGAACCCTAACCCTAAACCTAACCCGAAACCGAACCCTAACCCTAACCCCTAACCCGAACCCTAAACCTAACCTGAACCCTAACCCTAACCCGAACCCTAACCTAACCCTAATCCGAACCCTAACCCTAAACCTAACCCTAACCCGAACCCGAACCCTAACCCTAATCCGAAACCTAACCCTAACCCTAACCCTAACCCGAACCCGAACCCTAACCCGAACCCTAACCCTAACCCTAACCCGAACCCTAACCCTAACACGAACCCTAACCCTAACCCGAACCCGAAACCTAACCCTAACCCTAACCCTAACCCTAACCACAACCCTAACACTAACACTAACCCTAACACTAACCCGAACCCTAACCCTAACCCGAACACGAACCCTCACTCTAACCCTAACCCTAAACCTAACCCTAACCCAAACCCTAACCCTAACCTGAACCCGAAACCTAACACTAACCCTAACCCTAACCCTAACCCTAACACCAAACATAACCCTAACACTAACCCTAACACTAACCCGAACCCTAACCCTAACCCTAACCCTAACAGTAACACGAACACGAACCCTAACACGAAACCTACCCCTAACCCTAATCCGAACACTAACCCTAACCCTAAACCTAACCCTAACCCGAACCCGAACCCGAACCCTAACCCTAACCCTAACCCGAATCCTAACCCTAACCTGAACCCTAACCCTGACCCTAACCCGAACCCGTAACCTAAATCTAACCCGAACCCTAACCCTAACCCGAACCCTAACCCTAACCCTAATCCGAACCCTAAACCGAACCCTAACCCGAACACCAACCCTAACCCTAACCCGAACACGAACCCTAACCCTAACCCTAAACCGAACCCTAACCCTAACCCGAACCCTAACCCTAACCCTAACCCTAACCCGAACCCTAACCCTAACCCTAATGCGACCCCTAACCCGAACCCTAACACGAACCCTAAACCTAACCCTAACCCTAACCCTAACCCGAACTCTAACCCTATCCCTAACCCGAACCCTAACCCTAACCCGAACACTAACCCGAACCCTAACCCTAACCCTAACCGAACCCTAACCCTAACCCAAACCCTAACCGTACCTTAACCCGAACCCTAACCCTAACCCTAACCCGAACCCTAACCCTAACCCGAACCCTAACCGTAACACGAACCATATCCCTAACCCTAACCCTAACCTGAACCCTAACCCTAACCCTAAACTGAAACCTAACCCGAACCCTAACCCTAACCCTAACCTGAACACTAACCCCTAACCCCAACCCGAACCCGAACACTAACCCGAACCCTAACCCTAACCCTAACCCGAACCCTAACCCTAACCTGAACCCTAAACCTAACCCTAACCCGAACCCTAACCCTAACCCTATCCCGAACCCTAACCGTAACACGAACCCTAACCCTAACCCTAACCCTAACCCTAACCCTAACCCGAACACTAACCCTAACCCGAACCCGAACCCTAACCCGAACCCTAACCCGAACCATAACCCTAACCCTAACCCTAAACCTAACCCTAACCCGAACCCTAACCCTAACCCTAACTCTAACCCTAAACCTAACCCTAACCCGAACCCTAACCCTAACCCGAACCATAACCCGAACCCTAAACAGAACCCTAACCCTAACCCTAACCTAAGCCTAATCCGAACCCTAACCCTAACCCAAACCCTAACCCTAACCCTAACACTAACACCTAACCCTAACCCGAAACCTAACCCTAACCCTAACCCGAACCCGAACCCTAACCCTAACCCTAACCCTAACCCTAACCCTAACACTAACACCTAACCCTAACCCGAAACCTAACCCTAACCCTAACCCGAACCCGAACCCTAACCCCTAACCCTAACCCTAACCCGAACCCTAACCCTAACACGAACCCTAACCCTAACCTGAACCCGAACACTAACCCTAACCCTAAACCTAACCCGCACCCTAACCCTAACCCGAACCCGAACCCTAACTGAACCCGAAACCTAAACCTAACCCTAACTCTAACCCTAACCCTAACCCTAACCCTAACCCCAACCCTAACACTAACACTAACCCTAACACTAACCCGAAGCCTAACCCTAACCCGAACCCGAACCCTAACTCTAACCCTAACCCTAAACCTAACCCTAACCCAAACCCTAACCCTAACCCGAACCCGAAACCATACACTAACCCTAACCCTAACCCTAACCCTAACCCTAACACCAAACCTAACCCTAACACTAACCCTAACACTAACCCGAACCCTAACCCTAACCCTAACCCTAACACTAACCCGAACACGAACCCTAACACGAAACCTACCCCTAACTCTAATCCGAACACTAACCCTAACCCTAAACCTAACACTAACCCGAACCCGAACCCTAACCTTAACCCTAAACCGAACCCTAACACTAACCCGAACCCTAACCCTAACCCGAAACCTAAACCTAACCCTAACCCGAACCCGAACCCTAACCCTAACCCTAACCCGAACCCTAACCCTAACCTGAACCCTAATCCTGACCCTAACCCGAAACCTAACCCTAACCCTAAACCGAACCCTAACCCTAACCCGAACCCTAACCCTAAACCGAACCCGAACCCGAACCCTAAACCTAACCCGAACCCTAACCCTAACCCTAACCCGAACCCTAACCCAAACCCGAACCCTAACACGAACCCGAAACCTAACCCTAACCCGAACACGAACCCTAACCCTAACCCGAACCCTAACCCTAACCCTAACCCGAACCCTAAACCTAACCCTAACCCGAACCCTAAACCTAACCCGAAACCTAACCCTAACCCTAACCCGAATCCTAACCCTAACCCTAACCCGAACCCTAACCCGAACCCTAACCCTAACCCTAACCCTAACACAAACCCTAACCCTAACCCTAACCCGAACCGTAACCCGAACCCTAACCCTAACCCTAACCCTAACACAAACCCTAACACTAACCCTAACCCGAACCCTAAACCTAACCCTAACCCTAACTCGAACCCTAACCCTAACCCTAACCCGAACCCTAACCCTAAACCTAACCCTAACCCGAAACTAATCCTAAACCTAACCCTAACCCTAATCCGAAACCTAACGCTAATCCGAACCCTAAACCTAACCCTACCCCTAACCCTAACCCTAAACCCTAACCCTAACCCTAACCCGAATCATAACCTAACCCTAACCCTAACCCGAACCCAAACCCTAACCCTAATCCTAACCCTAACCCGAATCCTAACACTAACCCGAACCCTAACCCTAAACCTAACCCGAACCCGAACCCCAACCCTAACCCTAACCCGAACGCGAACCCTAACCCTAACCCGAACCCTAAACCTATCCCTAACCCTAACCCGAACCCTAACCCTAACCCTAACCCGAACCCTCACCCGACCCTAACCCTAAGCCTAACCCGAAACCCAACCCTAACCCTAGCCCGAACCCGAACCCTAACACTAACCCTAAACCGAACCCTAACCCTAACCCGAACCCTAACCCTAACCCTAACCCTAAACCGAACCCTAACCTTAACCCTAACCCGACCCCTAACCCGAACCCTAACACGAACACTAAACCTAACCCTAACCCTAACCCTAACCCGAACTCTAACCCTAACCCTAACCCAAACCCTAACCCTAACCCGAACCCTAACCCGAACCCTAACCCGAACCCTAACCCTAACCCTAACGCGAACCCTAACCCTAACCCGAACCCTAACCGTAACCCGAACCCTAACCCTAACACTAACCCTAACCCTAAACTGAACCCTAACCCTAACCCTAACCCGAACCCTAACCCGAAACCTAACCCTATCCCTAACCTGAACACTAACCCCTAACCCCAACCCGAAACCGAACCCTAACCCGAACCCTAACCCTAAACCTAACACGAAACCTAACCCTAACCTGAACCCTAAACCTAAACCTAACCCGAACCCTAACCCTAACCCTAACCCAAACCCTAACCGTAACCCGAACCCTAAACCTAACCCGAACCCTAACCCTAACCCTAACCCGAACCATAACCCTAAACCTAACCCGAACCATAACCCGATCCCTAACCCTAACCCTAACCTGAACACTGACCCCTAACCCTAAACCGAACCCGAACCCTAACCCAAACCCTAACCCTAACCCTAACCCGAACCCTAACCCTAACCCTAACCCTAAACCTAACCCTAACCCGAAACCTAACCCTAACCCTAACTCTAACCCTAAACTTAACCCTAACCCGAACCCTAACCCTAACCCGAACCCTAACCCGAAACCTAACCAGAACCCTAACCCTAACCGTAACCCGAACCCGAACCCTAAACCTAACCCTAACCCTAACCCTAACCCGAAACCGAACCCTAACCCTAACCCGAACCCTAACCCTAAACCTAACCCTAACCCTAACCCGAACCCTAACCCTAACACGAACCCTAACCCTTACCCGAACCCGAACCCTAACCCTAACCCTAAACCTAACCCGCACCCTAACCCTAACCCGAACCCGAACCCTAACCCTAACCCTAACCCTAAACCTAACCCTAACCCGAAACCTAACCGTAAACCGAACCCGAAACCTAACCCTAACCCTAACCCTAACCCTAACCCTAACCCCAACCCTAACACTAACACTAACCCTAACCCTAACCCGAACACTAAACCTAACCCGAACCCTAACCCTAACCCTAACCCGAAACCGAACCCTAACCCTAACCCCTAACCCGAACCCTAACCCTAAACCGAACCCTAACCCTAACCCGAAACCTAACCTAACGCTAATCCGAACCCTAACCCTAAACCTAACCCTAACCCGAACCCGAACCCTAACCCTAAACCTAACCCCTAACCCGAACCCTAAACCTAACCCTAACCCGAACCCAAACCCTAACCCGAATCGTAACCCTAACCCTAACCCGAACCCTAACCCGAACCCTAACCCTAACCCTAACCCTAACCCAAACCCTAACCCTAACCCTAACCCGAACCCGAACCCGAACCCTAACCCTAACGCTAACTCTAACCCAAACCCTAACCCGAACACTAACTCGAACCATAACCCTAACCTGAACCCTAACCCGAACCCGAACCCTAACCCTAAACCTAACCCGAACCCTAACCCTAAACCTAACCCTAACCCTAACCCTAACCCTAAAACGAACCCTAACCCTAACCCTAACCCGACCCCTAACCCGAACCCTAACACGAACCCTAACCCTAACCCTAACCCTAACCCTAACCCGAAACCTAACCCTAACCCTAACCCGAACCCTAACCCGAACCCGAACCCTAACCCTAACCCTAACCCGAACCCTAACCCTAAACCGAACCCGAACCCTAACCCTAACCCGAAAACTAACCCGTACCCAACCCTAACCCGAAACCTAACCCTAACCCGAACCCTAACCCTAACCCTGACCCTAACCCGAAACATAAACCTAACCCGAACCCTAACCCTAAACCTAACCCGAACCCTAACCCGAACCCTAACCCTAACCCTAATCCGAACCCTAACCCTAAACCGAAACCTAACCCTAACCCTAACCCGAACCCTCACCTTAACCCTAACCTGAACCTTAACCGTAACCCGAACCCTAAACCTAACCCTAAACCTAACCCTAACCCGAAACCTAACCCTAACCCTAACGCGAACCCTGACCAGAACCCTAACCCAACCCTAACCTGAACACTAATGCCTAACCTTAACCCGAACCCGAACCCTAACCCGAACCCTAACCCTAACCCTATCACGAACCCTAACCCTAACCATAACCCTAACCCTAACCCGAGCCCTAACCCTAACCCTAACCCTAACAGTAACCCTAATCCTAACCTGAACCCTAACCCTAACCCTAACCCTAAAACGAACCCTAACCCTAACCCTAACCCTAACCCTAACCCTAACCCGAACCCTAACCATAAACCTAACCCGAAACCTAACCCTAACCCTAACCCTAACCCTATCCCGAACCCTAACCCTAACCCCTAACCATAACCCTAAACCTAACCCGAACCCGAACCCTAACCCTAACCCTAACCCCTAACCCTAACCCTAAACCAAACCCTAACCTGAACCCTAAGCCTAACCCTAACCCTAACCCGAACCCGAACCCGAACCCTAACCCGAAACCTAACCCTAACCCTAATCCGAACCGTAACCCTAAACCTAACCCTAACCCTAACCCGAACCCTAACCCTAACCCGTACCCTATCCCCTAACCCGAATCCGAACCCGAACCCGAACCCTAACCCTACCACGAACCCGAACCCGAACCCTAACCCTAACCCTAACCCGTACCCTATCCCCTAACCCGAATCCGAACCCGAACCCGAACCCTAACCCGAACCCGAACCCTAACCCTAAACCTAACCCTAACCCGAAACCTAAACCTAGCCCTAACCCGAACCCGAACCCTAACCCTAACCCTAACCCGAACCCTAACCTGAAACCTAACACTAACACTAACCCTAACCCTAAACCGAACCCTAACCCTAACCCTAACCAAAACCCTAACCCTAACCCTAACCCGAACCCGAACCCTAACCCTTTACCCGAATCCTAACCCTAACCCGAACACTAACCCGAACCCTAACCCTAACCCTAACCCCGAACCCGAACCCTAACACTAACCCTAACCCTAACCCGAACCCTATCCCGAACCCTAAACCGAACCCCAACCCTAACCCTAACCCGACCCCTAACCCGAACCCTAACACGAACCCTAAACCTAACCCTAAACCTAAACCTAACCCGAACTCTAACCCTAACCATAACCCGAACCCTAACCTTAACGGGAACCCTAACCCGAACCCTAACCCTAACCCTAACCCGAAACCTAACCCTAACCCGAACCCTAACCCTAACCCTAACCCGACCCCTAACCCGAACCCTAACACGAACCCTAAACCTAACCCTAAACCTAACCCTAACCCGAACTCTAACCCTAACCCGAACCCGAACCCTAACCCTAACCCGAACCCTAAACTGAACCCTAACCCTAACCCTAACCCGAACCCTAACCCTAACCCAAACCCTAAACCGAACCCTAACCCGAACCCTAACCCTAACCCTAACCCGAACCCTAACCGTAACCCGAACCCTAACCGTAACACGAACCATAACCCTAAACCTAACCCTAACCTGAACCCTAACCCTAACCCTAACCCGAACCCTAAACCGAACCCTAACCCTAACCCTAACCTGAACACTAACCCCTAACCCCAACCCGAACCCGAACCCTAACCCGAACCCTAACCCTAACCCTAACCCGAACCCTAACCCTAACCTGAACCCTAAACCTAACCCTAACCCGAACCCTAACCCTAACCCTAACCCGAACCCAAACCGTAACCCGAACCCTAACTCTAACCCTAACCCTAACCCTAACCCGTACACTAACCCTAACCCTAACCCGAACCCTAACCCGAACCCTACCCCTAACCCTAACCTGAACACTAACACCTAACCCTAACCCGAACCCGAACCCTAACCCGAACCCTAACCCTAACCCTAACCCGAACCCTAACCCTAAACCTAACCCTAAACCTAACCCTAACCCGAACCCTAACCCTAACCCTAACTCTAACCCTAAACCTAACCCTAACCCGAACACTAACCCTAACCCGAACCCTAAACAGAACCCTAACCCTAACCCTAACCTAACCCTAAACCGAACCCTAACCCTAACCCTAACCCTAACCCTAACACTAACACCTAACCCTAACCCGAAACCTAACCCTAACCCTAACCCGAACCCGAACCCTAACCCCTAACCCTAACCCGAACCCGAACCCTAAAACTAACCCTAACCCTAACCCGAACCCTAACCCTAACCCGAACCCTAACCCTAACCCTAACACTAACCCGAACCCGAACCCTAATCCGAACCCTAACCCTAACCCAAACCAGAACCCTAACCCTAACACGAACCCTAACCCTAACCCGAACCAGAACCCTAACCCTAAACCTAACCCGCACCCTAACCCTAACCCGAACCCGAACGTTATCCGAACCCGAAAGCTAACCCTAATCCTAACCCTAACCCTAACCCTAACCCTAACCCTAACCCCAACCCTAACACTAACACTAACCCTAACACTAACCCAAACCCTAACCCTAACCCGAACCCGAACCCTAACTCTAACCCTAACCCTAAACCTAACCCTAACCCAAACCCTAACCCTAACCCGAACCCGAAACCTAACCCTAACCCTAACCCTAACCCTAACACCAAACCTAAACCTAACACTAACCCTAACACTAACCGGAACCCTAACCCTAACCCTAACACTAACACTAACCCGAACACGAACCCTAACCCGAGCCCTACACCTAACCCTAATCCGAACACTAACCCTAACCCTACACCTAACACTAACCCGAACCCGAACCCTAACCTTAACCCTAAACCGAACCCTAACCCTAACCCGAACCCTGACCCTAACCCGAAACCTAACCCTAAACCTAACCAGAACCCGAACCCTAAACCAAACCCTAATCGTAACCCAAACCCTAAACCTAACACGAACCCTAACCCTAACCCTAAACCGAACCATAACCCTAACCCTAACCCGAACCCTAACCCGAACCCTAACCCTAACCATAAACTGAACACTAACCCCTAACCCTAACCCGAACCCGAAACCTAACCCGAACCCTAACCCTAACCCTAAACCGAACCCTAAACCTAACCCTAACCCTAAACCTAACCCTAACCCGAACCCTAACCCTAACCCTAACTCTAACCCTAAACCTAACCCTAACCCGAACCCTAACCCGAACCCTAACCCGAACCCTAACCAGAACCCTAACCCTAACCCTAACCTAACCCTAATCCGAACCCTAACCCTAATCCTAACCCTAACCCTAACACTAAGCCCTAACCCTAACCCGAAACCTAACCCTAATCCTAACCCGAACCCGAACCCTAACCCCTAACCCTAACCCGAACCCTAACCCTAAACCTAACCCTTACACTAACCCTAACCCGAAACCGAACCCTAACCCTAACCCGAACCCTAACCCTAACCCTAACCCTAACCCTAACCCGAACCCTAACCCTAACACGAATCCTAACCCTTACCCGAACCCGAACCCTAACCCTAACCCTAAACCTAACCCACACCCTAACCCTAACCCTAACCCGAACCCGAACCCTAACCCTAACCCTAAACCTAAACCTAACCCTAACCCGAAACCT
>JAVLSZ010000125.1:210000-215000 GCA_032313775.1 Urocyon cinereoargenteus
ACTAACCCGAACCCTAACCCTAACCCTAACACTAACACTAACCCGAACACGAACCCTAACCCGAGCCCTACACCTAACCCTAATCCGAACACTAACCCTAACCCTACACCTAAGACTAACCCGAACCCGAACCCTAACCTTAACCCTAAACCGAACCCTAACCCTAACCCGAACCCTGACCCTAACCCGAAACCTAACCCTAACCCTAACCAGAACCCGAACCCTAACCCAAACCCTAATCGTAACCCAAACCCTAAACCTAACATGAACCCTAACCCTAACCCTAAACCGAACCATAACCCTAACCCTAACCCGAACCCTAACCCGAACCCTAACCCTAACCCTAAACTGAACACTAACCCCTAACCCTAACCCGAACCCGAAACCTAACCCGAACCCTAACCCTAACCCTAAACCGAACCCTAAACCTAACCCTAACCCTAAACCTAACCCTAACCCGAACGCTAACCCTTACCCTAACTCTAACCCTAAACCTAACCCTAACCCGAACCCTAACCCGAACCCTAACCCGAACCCTAACCAGAACCCTAACCCTAACCCTAACCTAACCCTAATCCGAACCCTAACCCTAATCCTAACCCTAACCCTAACACTAACCTCTAACCCTAACCCAAACCTAACCCTAACCCTAACCCGAACCCGAACCCTAACCCCTAACCCTAACCCGAACCCTAACCCTAAACCTAACCCTTACACTAACCCTAACCCGAAACCGAACCCTAACCCTAACCCGAACCCTAACCCTAACCCTAACCCTAACCCGAACCCTAACCCTAACACGAATCCTAACCCTTACCCGAACCCGAACCCTAACCCTAACCCTAAACCTAACCCACACCCTAACCCTAACCCGAACCCGAACCCTAACCCTAACCCTAAACCTAAACCTAACGCTAACCCGAAACCTAAACGTAACCCGAACCCGAAACCTAACCCTAACCCTAACCCTAACCCTAACCCTAACCCCAACCCTAACACTAACACTAACCCTAACCCTAACCCGAACACTAAACCTAACCTGAACCCTAACCCTAACACGAACCCTAACCCTAACCTGAACCCGAACACTAACCCTAACCCTAAACCTAACCCGCACCCTAACCCTAACCCGAACCCGAACCCTAACTGAACCCGAAACCTAAACCTAACCCTAACCCTAACCCTAACCCTAACCCTAACCCTAACCCTAACCCCAACCCTAACACTAGCACTAACCCTAACACTAACCCGAAGCCTAACCCTAACCCGAACCCGAACCCTAACTCTAACCCTAACCCTAAACCTAACCCTAACCCAAACCCTAACCCTAACCCGAACCCGAAACCATACACTAACACTAACCCTAACCCTAACCCTAACCCTAACACCAAACCTAACCCTAACACTAACCCTAACACTAACCCGAACCCTAACCCTAACCCTAACCCTAACACTAACCCGAACACGAACCCTAACACGAAACCTACCCCTAACTCTAATCCGAACACTAACCCTAACCCTAAACCTAACACTAACCCGAACCCGAACCCTAACCTTAACCCTAAACCGAACCCTAACCCTAACCCGAACCCTAACCCTAACCCTAAACCCTAACCCTAACCCTAACCCGAATCATAACCTAACCCTAACCCTAACCCGAACCCAAACCCTAACCCTAATCCTAACCCTAACCCGAATCCTAACACTAACCCGAACCCTAACCCTAAACCTAACCCGAACCCGAACCCCAACCCTAACCCTAACCCGAACGCGAACCCTAACCCTAACCCGAACCCTAAACCTATCCCTAACCCTAACCCGAACCCTAACCCTAACCCTAACCCGAACCCTCACCCGACCCTAACCCTAACGCTAACCCGAAACCCAACCCTAACCCTAGCCCGAACCCGAACCCTAACACTAACCCTAAACCGAACCCTAACCCTAACCCGAACCCTAACCCTAACCCTAACCCTAACCCTAAACCGAACCCTAACCTTAACCCTAACCCGACCCCTAACCCGAACCCTAACACGAACACTAAACCTAACCCTAACCCTAACCCTAACCCGAACTCTAACCCTAACCCTAACCCAAACCCTAACCCTAACCCGAACCCTAACCCGAACCCTAACCCGAACCCTAACCCTAACCCTAACCCTAACACTAACCCTAACCCTAAACTGAACCCTAAACCTAACCCTAACCCGAACCCTAACCCGAAACCTAACCCTATCCCTAACCTGAACACTAACCCCTAACCCCAACCCGAAACCGAACCCTAACCCGAACCCTAACCCTAAACCTAACCCGAAACCTAACCCTAACCTGAACCCTAAACCTAAACCTAACCCGAACCCTAACCCTAACCCTAACCCAAACCCTAACCGTAACCCGAACCCTAAACCTAACCCGAACCCTAACCCTAACCCTAACCCGAACCATAACCCTAAACCTAACCCGAACCATAACCCGATCCCTAAACCTAACCCTAACCTGAACACTGACCCCTAACCCTAAACCGAACCCGAACCCTAACCCAAACCCTAACCCTAACCCTAACCCGAACCCTAACCCTAACCCTAACCCTAAACCTAACCCTAACCCGAACCCTAACCCTAACCCTAACTCTAACCCTAACCCTAACCCTAACCCGAACCCGAACCCGAAACCTAACCCTAACGCTAACTCTAACCCAAACCCTAACCCGAACACTAACTCGAACCATAACCCTAACCTGAACCCTAACCCGAACCCGAACCCTAACCCTAAACCTAACCCGAACCCTAACCCTAAACCTAACCCTAACCCTAACCCTAACCCTAAAACGAACCCTAACCCTAACCCTAACCCGACCCCTAACCCGAACCCTAACACGAACCCTAACCCTAACCCTAACCCTAACCCGAACCCTAACCCTAACCCTAACCCGAACCCTAACCCGAACCCGAACCCTAACCCTAACCCTAACCCGAACCCTAACCCTAAACCGAACCCGAACCCTAACCCTAACCCGAAAACTAACCCGTACCCAACCCTAACCCGAAACCTAACCCTAACCCGAACCCTAACCCTAACCCTGACCCTAACCCGAAACATAAACCTAACCCGAACCCTAACCCTAAACCTAACCCGAACCCTAACCCGAACCCTAACCCTAACCCTAATCCGAACCCTAACCCTAACCCGAACCCGAACCCTAACCCTAACCCTAACCCTAAACCTAACCCTAACCCGAAACCTAACCGTAACCCGAACCCGAAACCTAACCCTAACCCTAACCCTAACCCTAACCCCAACCCTAACACTAACACTAACCCTAACCCTAACCCGAACACTAAACCTAACCCGAACCCTAACCCTAACCCGAAACCGAACCCTAACCCTAACCCCTAACCCGAACCCTAACCCTAAACCGAACCCTAACCCTAACCCGAAACCTAACCTAACGCTAATCCGAACCCTAACCCTAAACCTAACCCTAACCCGAACCCGAACCCTAACCCTAAACCTAACACTAACCCGAACCCTAACCCTAACCCTAACGCGAACCCTGACCGGAACCCTAACCCAACCCTAACCTGAACACTAATGCCTAACCTTAACCCGAACCCGAACCCTAACCCGAACCCTAACCCTAACCCTATCACGAACCCTAACCCTAACCATAACCCTAACCCTAACCCGAGCCCTAACCCTAACCCTAACCCTAACAGTAACCCTAATCCTAACCTGAACCCTAAACCTAACCCTAACCCTAAAACGAAACCTAACCCTAACCCTAACCCTAAACCTAACCCTAACCCGAACCCTAACCCTAAACCTAACCCGAACCCTAACCCTAACCCTAACCGTAACCCTATCCCGAACCCTAACCCTAACCCCTAACCATAACCCTAAACCTAACCCGAACCCGAACCCTAACCCTAACCCTAACCCCTAACCCTAACCCTAAACCAAAACCTAACCGGAACCCTAAGCCTAACCCTAACCCTAACCCGAACCCGAACCCGAACCCTAACCCGAACCCTAACCCTAACCCTAATCCGAACCGTAACCCTAAACCTAACCCTAACCCTAACCCGAACCCTAACCCTAACCCGTACCCTATCCCCTAACCCGAATCCGAACCCGAACCCGAACCCTAACCCTACCACGAACCCGAACCCGACCCTAACCCTAACCCGTAACCTATCCCCTAACCCGAATCCGAACCCGAACCCGAACCCTAACCGAAACCCGAACCCTAACCCTAACCCTAACCCTAACCCGAAACCTAAACCTAGCCCTAACCCGAACCCGAACCCTAACCCTAACCCTAACCCGAACCCTAACCTGAAACCTAACACTAACACTAACCCTAACCCTAAACCGAACCCTAACCCTAACCCTAACCAAAACCCTAACCCTAACCCTAACCCTAACCCGAACCCGAACCCTAACCCTTTACCCGAATCCTAACCCTAACCCGAACACTAACCCGAACCCTAAACCTAACCCTAACCCCGAACCCGAACCCTAACACTAACCCTAACCCTAACCCGAACCCTAACCCGAACCCTAAACCGAACCCCAACCCTAACCCTAACCCGACCCCTAACCCGAACATTAACACGAACCCTAAACCTAACCCTAACCCTAAACCTAACCCGAACTCTAACCCTAACCATAACCCGAACCCTAACCTTAACCCGAACCCTAACCCGAACCCTAACCCTAACCCTAACCCGAAACCTAACCCTAACCTGAACCCTAACCCTAACCCTAACCCGACCCCTAACCCGAACCCTAACACGAACCCTAAACCTAACCCTAAACCTAACCCTAACCCGAACTCTAACCCTAACCTGAACCCGAACCCTAACCCTAACCCGAACCCTAAACTGAACCCTAACCCTAACCCTAACCCGAACCCTAACCCTAACCCAAACCCTAAACCGAACCCTAACCCGAACCCTAACCCTAACCCTAACCCGAACCCTAACCGTAACCCGAACCCT
>JAVLSZ010000125.1:227500-237500 GCA_032313775.1 Urocyon cinereoargenteus
CTAACCCTAACCCGAACCCTAACCCTAAACCTAACCCGCACCCTAACCCTAACCCAACCCTAACCCTAACCCTAACTCTAACCCTAAACCTAACCCTAAACCGAACCCTAACCCTAACCCGAACCCTAACCCGAACCCTAAACAGAACCCTAACCCTAACCCTAACCTAACCCTAATCCGAACCCTAACCCTAACCCTAACCCTAACCCTAACACTAACACCTAACACTAACCCTAAACCTAACCCTAACCCTAACCCGAACCCGAACCCTAACCCCTAACCCTAACCCGAACCCGAACCCTAAACCTAACCCTAACCCTAACCCTAACCCTAACCCGAACCCTAACCCTAACCCGAACCCTAACCCTAAACCTAACACTAACCCAAACCCGAACCCTAACCCGTACCCTAACCCTAACCCTAACCCGAACCCTAACCCTAACACGAACCCTAACCCTAGCCCGAACCCGAACCCTAACCCTAAACCTAACCCGCACCCTAACCCTTACCCGAACCCGAACCCTATCCGAACCCGAAACCTAACCCTAATCCTACCCCTAACCCTAACCCTAACCCTAACCCCAACCCTAAAACTAACACTAACCCTAACACTAACCCGAACCCTAACCCTAACCCGAACCCGAAACCTAACTCTAACACTAACCCTAAACCTAAACCTAACCCAAAACCTAACCCTAACCCGAACCCGAAACCTAACACTAACCCTAACCCTAAACCTAACCCTAACACCAAACCTAAACCTAACACTAACCCTAACACTAACCCGAACCCTAAACCTAACCCAAACCCTAACACTAACCCGAACACGAACCCTAACCCGAACCCTACCCCTAACCCTAATCCGAACACTAACCCTAACCCTAAACCTAACACTAACCCGAACCCGAACCCTAACCTTAACCCTAAACCGAACCCTAACCCGATCACGAACCCTAACCCTAACCCGAAACCTAACCCTAACCCTAACCAGAACCCGAACCCGAACCCTAACCCTAACCCTAACCCGAACCCTAACCCTAACATGAACCCTAACCCTAACCCTAACCCGAACCCTAACCCTAACCCTAACCCGAACCCTAACCCTAACCCGAACCCTAACACTAAACTGAACCCTAACCCTAACCCTAACCCGAACCCTAACCCGAAACCTAACCCTAACCCTAACCTGAACACTAGCCCCTAACCCCAACCCGAACCCGAACCCTAACCCGAACCCTAACCCTAACCGAAACATAACCCTAACCTGAACCCTAAACCTAACCCTAACCCGAACCCTAACCCTAACCCTAACCCAAACCCTAATCGTAACCCGAACCCTAAACCTAACACGAACCCTAACCCTAACCCTAACCCGAACCATAACCCTAACCCTAACCCGAAACCTAACCCGAACCCTAACCCTAATCCTAACCTGAACACTAACCCCTAACCCTAACCCGAACCCGAACCCTAACCCGAACCCAGCCCTAACCCTAAACCGAACCCTAACCCTAACCCTAACCCTAAACCTACCCTAACCCGAACCCAAACCCTAACCCTAACTCTAACCCTAAACCTAACCCTAACCCGAACCCTAAGCCTAACCCGAAACCTAACCCGAACCCTAACCAGAACCCTAACCCTAAACCTAACCTAACCCTAATCCGAACACTAACCCTAACCCTAACCCTAACCCTAACACTAACACTAACCCGAACACGAACCCTAACCCGAGCCCTACACCTAACCCTAATCCGAACACTAACCCTAACCCTACACCTAAGACTAACCCGAACCCGAACCCTAACCTTAACCCTAAACCGAACCCTAACCCTAACCCGAACCCTGACCCTAACCCGAAACCTAACCCTAACCCTAACCAGAACCCGAACCCTAACCCAAACCCTAATCGTAACCCAAACCCTAAACCTAACATGAACCCTAACCCTAACCCTAAACCGAACCATAACCCTAACCCTAACCCGAACCCTAACCCGAACCCTAACCCTAACCCTAAACTGAACACTAACCCCTAACCCTAACCCGAACCCGAAACCTAACCCGAACCCTAACCCTAACACTAAACCGAACCCTAAACCTAACCCTAACCCTAAACCTAACCCTAACCCGAACCCTAACCCTTACCCTAACTCTAACCCTAAACCTAACCCTAACCCGAACCCTAACCCGAACCCTAACACGAACCCTAACCAGAACCCTAACCCTAACCCTAACCTAACCCTAATCCGAACCCTAACCCTAATCCTAACCCTAACCCTAACACTAACCTCTAACCCTAACCCGAAACCTAACCCTAACCCTAACCCGAACCCGAACCCTAACCCCTAACCCTAACCCGAACCCTAACCCTAAACCTAACCCTTACACTAACCCTAACCCGAAACCGAACCCTAACCCTAACCCGAACCCTAACCCTAACCCTAACCCTAACCCTAACCCGAACCCTAACCCTAACACGAATCCTAACCCTTACCCGAACCCGAACCCTAACCCTAACCCTAAACCTAACCCACACCCTAACCCTAAGCCGAACCCGAACCCGAACCCTAACCCTAAACCTAAACCTAACGCTAACCCGAAACCTAAACGTAACCCGAACCCGAAACCTAACCCTAACCCTAACCCTAACCCTAACCCTAACCCCAACCCTAACACTAACACTAACCCTAACCCTAACCCGAACACTAAACCTAACCCGAACCCTAACCCTAAACCTAACCCGAAACCGAACCCTAACCCTAACCCCTAACCCGAACCCTAAACCTAAACTGAACCCTAACCCTAACCCGAACCCTAACCTAACCCTAATCCGAACCCTAACCCTAAACCTAACCCTAACCCGAACCCGAAACCTAACCCTAACCCAAACCCCTAAACCGAACCCTAAACCTAACCCTAACACGAACCCAAACCCTAACCCTAACCCGAATCCTAACCCTAACCCTAACCGGAACCCTAACCCGAACCCTAACCATAACCCTAACCCTAACCCAAACCCTAAAACTAACCCTAACCCGAAACCGAACCCGAACCCTAACCCTAACCCTAACTCTAACCCAAACCCTAACCCGAACACTAACTCGAACCATAACCCTAACCTGAACCCTAACCCGAACCCGAAACCTAACCCTAAACCTAACCCGAACCCTAACCCTAACCCGAACCCTAACCCTAACCCTAACCCTAACCCTAACCCTAACCCTAAACCGAACCCTAACCCTAACCCTAACCCGACCCCTAACCCGAACCCTAACACGAACCCTAACCCTAACCCTAACCCTAACCCGAACCCTAACCCTAACCCTAACCCGAACCCTAACCCGAACCCGAACCCTAACCCTAACCCTAACCCGAACCCTAACCCTAAACCGAACCCGAACCCTAACCCTAACCCGAAAACTAACCCGTACCCAACCCTAACCCGAACCCTAACCCTAACCCGAACCCTAACCCTAACCCTGACCCTAACCCGAAACATAAACCTAACCCGAACCCTAACCCTAACCCTAACCCGAACCCTAACCCGAACCCTAACCCTAACCCTAACCCGAACCCTAACCCTAACCCGAACCCTAACCCTAACCCTAATCCGAACCCTCACCTTAACCCTAACCCGAACCCTAACCCTAACCCGAAAACTAACCCGTACCCAACCCTAACCCGAACCCTAACCCTAACCCTAACCCTAAAACGAACCCTAACCCTAACCCGAACCCGAACTCTAACCCGAACCCTAACCCTAACCCTAACCCGAACCCTAAACCTAACCTGAACCCTAAACCTAACCCTAACCCGAACCCTAACCCTAAACCTAACCCGAACCCTAACCGTAACCCGAACCCTAACCCTAACCCTAACCCTAACCCTAACCCGAACACTAACCCTAACCCTAACCCGAACCCTAACCCGAACCCTACCCCTAACCCTAACCTGAATACTAACACCTAACCCTAACCCGAACCCGAACCCTAACCCGAACCCTAACCCTAACCCTACCCGAACCCTAACACTAAACCTAACCCTAAACCTAACCCTAACCCGAACCCTAACCCTAACCCTAACTCTAACCCTAAACCTAACCCTAACCCGAACCCTAACCCTAACCCGAACCCTAACCCGAACCCTAAACAGAACCCTAACCCTAACCCTAACCTAACCCTAATCCGAACCCTAACCCTAACCCTAACCCTAACCCTAACCCTAACACTAACACCTAACCCTAACCCGAAACCTAACCCTAACCCTAACCCGAACCCGACCCCTAACCCCTAACCCTAACCCGAACCCGAACCCTAAACCTAACCCTAACCCTAACCCTAACCCGAACCCGAACCCTAACCCTAACCCGAACCCTAACCCTAACCCTAACACTAACCCGAACCCGAACCCTAACCCGAACCCTAACCCTAACCCTAACCCGAACCCTAACCCTAACACGAACCCTAACCCTAACCCGAACCCGAACCCTAACCCTAACCCTAAACCTAACCCGCACCCTAACCCTAACCCGAACCCGAACGCTAACCGAACCCGAAACCTAACCCTAATCCTAACCCTAACCCTAACCCTAACCCCAACCTCACACTAACACTAACCCGAACCCTAACCCTAACCCCAACCCGAACCCTAACTCTAACCCTAACCCTACACCTAACCCTAACCCAAACCCTAACCCTAACCCGAACCCGAAACTTAACACTAACCCTAACCCTAACCCTAACCCTAACACCAAACCTAACCCTAACACTAACCCTAAAACTAACCCGAACCCTAACCCTAATCCGAACCCTAACCCGAACCCTAACCAGAACCCTAACCCTAACCTAACCCTAATCCGAACCCTAACCCGAATCCTAACCCTAACCCTAACACTAACACCTAACCCTAACTCGAAATCAACCCTAACCCTAACCCGAACCCGAACCCTAACCCCTAACCCTAACCCGAACCCGAAACCGAACCCTAAACCTAACCCTAACCCTAACCCTAACCCGAACCCGAACCCTAACGCTAACCCGAACCCTAACCCTAAACCTAACCCAAACCCTAACCCTAACCCTAAACCGAACCCGAACCCGAACCCTAACCCTAACCCTAACTCTAACCCTAAACCTAACCCTATCCCTAACCCGAACCCTAACCCTAAACCTAACCCGAACTCAAACCCTAACCATAACACGAACCCTAACCTTAACCCGAACCCTAACCCGAACCGTAACCCTAACCCTAACCCGAACCCTAACCCTAACCCGAACCCGACCCCTAACCCGAACCCTAACACGAACCCTAACCCTAACCCTAACCCGAACCCTAACCGTAACCCGAACCCTAACGGTAACACGAACCATAACCCTAACCCTAACCCTAACCTGAACCCTAACCCTAACCCTAACCCGAACCCTAAACCGAACCCTAACCCTAACCCTAACCTGAACACTAACCCCTAACCCAAACCCGAACCCGAACCCTAACCCGAACCCTAACCCTAACCCTAACCCTAACCCCAACCCTAAAACTAACACTAACCCTAACACTAACCCGAACCCTAACCCTAACCCGAACCCGAACCCTAACTCTAACCCTAACCCTAACCCTAACCCTAACCCAAACCCTAACCCTAACCCGAACCCGAAACCTAACCCTAACCCTAACCCTAACCCTAACCCTAACCCTAACACCAAACCTAAACCTAACACTAACCCTAACACTAACCCGAACCCTAACCCTAACCCTAACCCTAACACTAACCCGAACACGAACCCTAACCCGAACCCTACCCCTAACCCTAATCCGAACACTAACCCTAACCCTAAACCTAACACTAACCCGAACCCGAACCCTAACCTTAACCCTAAACCGAACCCTAACCCTAACCCGAACCCTAACCCTAACCCGAAACCTAACCCTAACCCTAACCAGAACCCGAACCCGAACCCTAACCCTAACCCTAACCCGAACCCTAACCCTAACCTGAACCCTAACCCTAACCCTAACCCGAACCCTAACCCTAACCCTAACCCGCCCCTAACCCTAACCCGAACCCTAACCCTAAACTGAACCCTAACCCTAACCCTAACCCGAACCCTAACCCGAAACCTAACCCTAACACTAACCTGAACACTAACCCCTAACCCCAACCCGAACCCGAACCCTAACCCGAACCCTAACCCTAACCCTAACCGAAACCTAACCCTAACCTGAACCCTAAACCTAACCCTAAACCGAACCCTAACCCTAACCCTAACCCAAACCCTAATCGTAACCCGAACCCTAAACCTAACACGAACCCTAACCCTAACCCTAACCCGAACCATAACCCTAACCCTAACCCGAACCCTAACCCGAACCCTAACCCTAACCCTAACCTGAACACTAACCCCTAACCCTAACCCGAACCCGAACCCTAACCCGAACCCTAACCCTAACCCTAACCCGAAACCGAACCCTAACCCTAACCCCTAACCCGAACCCTAACCCTAAACCGAACCATAACCCTAACCCGAACCCTAACCTAAACCTAATCCGAACCCTAACCCTAAACCTAAACCTAACCCGAACCCGAACCCTAACCCGAACCTTAACCCGAACCCTAACCCGAACCCTAACCCTAACCCTAACCCGAACCCTAACCCTAACCCGAACCCTAACCCTAACCCTAACCCGACCCCTAACCCGAACCCTAACACGAACCCTAAACCTAACCCTAAACCTAACCCTAACCCGAACTCTAACCCTAACCCTAACCCGAACCCTAACCAACCCGAACCCTAAACTGAACCCTAACCCTAACCTAACCCGAACCCTAACCCTAACCCTAACCGAACCCTAACCGTAACCGGAACCGTAACCGTAACACGAACCATAACCCTAACCCTAACCCTAAACTGAACCCTAACCCTAACCCTAACCCGACCCTAACCCTAACCCTAACCCTAACCCTAACCTGAACACTAACCCCTAACCCCAAACCGAACCCGAACCCTAACCCGAACCCTAACCCTAACCCTAACCCGAACCCTAACCCTAAACTGAGCCCTAAACCTAACCCTAACCCGAACCCTAACCCGAACCCTAACCCGAACCCTAACCGTAACCCGAACCCTAACCCTAACCCTAACCCTAACCCTAACCCGAACACTAACCCTAACCCTAACCCGAACTCTAACCCGAACCCTACCCCTAACCCTAACCCGAACCCTAACCCTAACACGAACTATAACCCTAACCCGAACCCTAACCCTAAACCTAACCCGCACCCTAACCCTAACCCGAACCCTAACCCTAACCCTAACTCTAACCCTAAACCTAACCCTAAACCGAACCCTAACCCTAACCCGAACCCTAACACGAACCCTAAACAGAACCCTAACCCTAACCCTAACCTAACCCTAATCCGAACCCTAACCCTAACCCTAACCCTAACCCTAACACTAACACCTAACACTAACCCTAAACCTAACCCTAACCCTAACCCGAACCCGAACCCTAACCCCTAACCCTAACCCGAACCCGAACCCTAAACCTAACCCTAACCCGAACCCGAACCCTAACCCGTACCCTAACCCTAACCCTAACCCGAACCCTAACCCTAACACGAACCCTAACCCTAACCCGAACCCGAACCCTAACCCTAAACCTAACCCGCACCCTAACCCTTACCCGAACCCGAACCCTATCCGAACCCGAAACCTAACCCTAATCCTACCCCTAACCCTAAACCTAACCCTAACCCCAACCCTAAAACTAACACTAACCCTAACACTAACCCGAACCCTAACCCTAACCCGAACCCGAAACCTAACCCTAATCCTACCCCTAACCCTAAACCTAACCCTAACCCCAACCCTAAAACTAACACTAACCCTAACACTAACCCGAACCCTAACCCTAACCCGAACCCGAAACCTAACTCTAACCCTAACCCTAAACCTAAACCTAACCCAAAACGTAACCCTAACCCGAACCCGAAACCTAACACTAACCCTAACCCTAACCCTAACCCTAACACCAAACCTAAACCTAACACTAACCCTAACACTAACCCGAACCCTAAACCTAACCCAAACCCTAACACTAACCCGAACACGAACCCTAACCCGAACCCTACCCCTAACCCTAATCCGAACACTAACCCTAACCCTAAACCTAACACTAACCCGAACCCGAACCCTAACCTTAACCCTAAACCGAACCCTAACCCGATCCCGAACCCTAACCCTAACCCGAAACCTAACCCTAACCCTAACCAGAACCTAACCCTAACCCGAAACCTAACCCTAACCCTAACCAGAACCCGAACCCGAACCCTAACCCTAACCCTAACCCGAACCCTAACCCTAACATGAACCCTAACCCTAACCCTAAACCGAACCCTAACCCTAACCCTAACCCGAACCCTAACCCTAACCCGAACCCTAACACTAAACTGAACCCTAACCCTAACCCTAACCCGAACCCTAACCCGAAACCTAACCCTAACCCTAACCTGAACACTAGCCCCTAACCCCAACCCGAACCCGAACCCTAACCCGAACCCTAACCCTAACCCTAACCGAAACCTAACCCTAACCTGAACCCTAAACCTAACCCTAACCCGAACCCTAACCCTAACCCTAACCCAAACCCTAATCGTAACCCGAACCCTAAACCTAACACGAACCCTAACCCTAACCCTAACCCGAACCATAACCCTAACCCTAACCCGAAACCTAACCCGAACCCTAACCCTAATCCTAACCTGAACACTAACCCCTAACCCTAACCCGAACCCGAACCCTAACCCGAACCCTAACCCTAACCCTAAACCGAACCCTAACCCTAACCCTAACCCTAAACCTACCCTAACCCGAACCCAAACCCTAACCCTAACTCTAACCCTAAACCTAACCCTAACCCGAACCCTAAGCCTAACCCGAAACCTAACCCGAACCCTAACCAGAACCCTAACCCTAACCCTAACCTAACCCTAATCCGAACCCTAACCCTAACCCTAACCCTAACCCTAACACTAACACTAACCCGAACACGAACGCTAACCCGAGCCCTACACCTAACCCTAATCCGAACACTAACCCTAACCCTACACCTAAGACTAACCCGAACCCGAACCCTAAACTTAACCCTAAACCGAACCCTAACCCTAACCCGAACCCTGACCCTAACCCGAAACCTAACCCTAACCCTAACCAGAACCCGAACCCTAACCCAAACTCTAATCGTAACCCAAACCCTAAACCTAACATGAACCCTAACCCTAACCCTAAACCGAACCATAACCCTAACCCTAACCCGAACCCTAACCCGAACCCTAACCCTAACCCTAAACTGAACACTAACCCCTAACCCTAACCCGAACCCGAAACCTAACCCGAACCCTAACCCTAACACTAAACCGAACCCTAAACCTAACCCTAACCCTAAACCTAACCCTAACCCGAACCCTAACCCTTACCCTAACTCTAACCCTAAACCTAACCCTAACCCGAACCCTATCCCGAACCCTAACACGAACCCTAACCAGAACCCTAACCCTAACCCTAACCTAACCCTAATCCGAACCCTAACCCTAATCCTAACCCTAACCCTAACACTAACCTCTAACCCTAACCCGAAACCTAACCCTAACCCTAACCCGAACCCGAACCCTAACCCCTAACCCTAACCCGAACCCTAACCCTAAACCTAACCCTTACACTAACCCTAACCCGAAACCGAACCCTAACCCTAACCCGAACCCTAACCCTAACCCTAACCCTAACCCTAACCCGAACCCTAACCCTAACACGAATCCTAACCCTTACCCGAACCCGAACCCTAACCCTAACCCTAAACCTAACCCACACCCTAACCCTAACCCGAACCCGAACCCCAACCCTAACCCTAAACCTAAACCTAACGCTAACCCGAAACCTAAACGTAACCCGAACCCGAAACCTAACCCTAACCCTAACCCTAACCCTAACCCTAACCCCAACCCTAA
>JAVLSZ010000125.1:245000-252500 GCA_032313775.1 Urocyon cinereoargenteus
CTAACACTAAACCTAACCCTAACCCGAACCCTAACCCTAAACCTAACGCGAACCCTAACCCTAACCCTAACCTGAACACTAATCCCTAACCTTAACCCGAACCCGAACCCTAACCCGAACCCTAACCCTAACCCTATCACGAACCCTAACCCTAACCCTAAACCTAACACTAACCCGAGCCCTAACCCTAACCCTAACCCTAACAGTAACCCTAATCCTGACCCGAACCCTAACCCTAACCCTAACCCTAAAACGAACCCTAACCCTAACCCTAACCCTAACCCTAACCCTAACCCTAACCCTAACCCGAACCCTAACCCTAAACCTAAAACGAACACTAACCCTAACCCTAACCCTAACCCTAACCCGAACCCTAACGCTAACCCCTAACCATAACCCTAACCCGAACCCGTACCCGAACCCTAACCCTAACCCTAACCCCTAACCCTAACCCTAACCCAAACCCTAACCCGAACCCTAAACCTAACCCTAACCCTAACCCTAACCCGAACCCGAACCCGAACCCTAACCCTAACCCTAATCCGAACCCTAACCCTAACCCTAACCCTAACCCTAACACGAACCCTAACCCTAACCCGTACCCTATCCCCTAACCCGAATCCGAAACCGAACCCGAACCCGAGCAATAACCCTACCACGAACCCGAACACGAACCCTAACCCTAACCCTAACCAGAACCCGAACCCTAACCCTAACCCTAACCCTAACCCTAACACTAACCCTAACCCGATCCCGAACCCTAACCCTAACCCGAACCCTAACCCTAACCCGAACCCTAACCGAACTCTAAACAGAACCCTAACCCTAACCCTAACCTAACCCTAATCCGAACCCTAACCCTAACCCTAACCCTAACCCTAACCCTAACACTAACACCTAACCCTAACCCGAAACCTAACCCTAACCCTAACCCGAACCCGAACCCTAACCCTTTACCCGAATCCTAACCCTAACCCGAACACTAACCCGAAACCTAACCCTAACCCTAACCCCGAACCCGAACCCTAACACTAACCCTAGCCCTAACCCGAACCCTAACCCGAACCCTAACCCGAACCCCAACCCTAACCCTAACCCTAACCCGAACCCGAACCCTAACCCGAACCCTAAACCGAAACCTAAACCTAACCAGAACCCTAACCCTAACCCTAACCCTAAACCGAACCCTAACCCTAACCCGACCCCTAACCCGAACCCTAACACGAACCCTAAACCTAACACTAACCCTAACCCTAACCCGAACTCGAACCCTAACCCTAATCCGAACCCTAACCCTAACCCGAAATCTAACCCGAACCCTAACCCTAACCCTAAACCGAACCCTAACCCTAACCCGAACCCTAACCCTAACCCTAACCCGACCCCTAACACGAACCCTAACACGAACCCTAAACCTAACACTAACCCTAACCCTAACCCGAACTCGAACCCTAACCCTAATCCGAACCCTAACCCTAACCCGAACCCTAAACTGAACCCTAACCCTAACCCTAACCCGAACCCTAACCCTAACCAAAACCCTAACCCGAACCCTAACCCGAACCCTAACCCTAACACTAACCCGAACCCTAACCGTAACCCGAAACCTAACCGTAACACGAACCATAACCCTAACCCTAACCCTAACCTGAACCCTAAACCTAACCCTAACCCGAACCCTAAACCGAACCCTAACCCTAACCCTAACCTGAACACTAACCCCTAACCCCAACCCGAACCCGAACTCTAACCCGAACCCTAACCCTAACCCTAACCCGAACCCTAAACCTAACCTGAACCCTAAACCTAACCCTAACCCGAACCCTAACCCTAACCCTAACCCTAACCCGAACCCTAACCGTAACCCGAACCCTAACCCTAACCCTAACCCTAACCCGAACACCAACCCTAACCCTAACCCGAACCCTAACCCGAACCCTACCCCTAACCCTAACCTGAATACTAACACCTAACCCTCACCCGAACCCGAACCCTAACCCGAACCCTAACCCTAACCCTAACCCGAACCCTAACCCTAAACCTAACCCTAAACCTAACCCTAACCCGAACCCTAACCCTAACCCTAACTCTAACCCTAAACCTAACCCTAACCCGAACCCTAACCCTAACCCGATCCCTAACCCGAACTCTAAACAGAACCCTAACCCTAATCCTAACCTAACCCTAATCCGAACCCGAACACTAACCCTAACCCTAACCCTAACCCTAACCCTAACACTAACACCTAAACCTAACCCGAAACCTAACCCTAACACTAACCCGAACCCGAACCCTAGCCCCTAACCCTAACCCGAACCCGAACCCTAAACCTAACCCTAACCCTAACCCTAACCCGAACCCGAACCCTAACCCTAACCCGAACCCTAACCCTAACCCTAACACTAACCCGAACCCGAACCCTAACCCGAACCCTAACCCTAACCCTAACCCGAACCCTAACCCTAACACGAACCCTAACCCTAACCCGAACCCGAACCCTAACCCTAACCCTAAACCTAACCCGCACCCTAACCCTAACCCGAACCCGAACGCTAACCGAACCCGAAACCTAACCCTAATCCTAACCCTAACCCTAACCCTAACCCCAACCCTCACACTAACACTAACCCTAACACTAACCCGAACCCTAACGCTAACCCCAACCCGAACCCTACCTCTAACCCTAACCCTACACCTAACCCTAACACAAACCCTAACCCTAAACCGAACCCGAAACCTAACACTAACCCTAACCCTAACCCTAACCCTAACACCAAACCTAACCCTAACACTAACCCTAAAACTAACCCGAACCCTAACCCTAACCCTAACACTAACACTAACCCGAACACGAACCCTAACCCGAACCCTACCCCTAACCCTAATCCGAACACTAACCCTAACCCTAAACCTAACACTAACCCGAACCCGAACCCTAACCTTAACCCTAAACCGAACCCTAACCCTAACCCGAACCCTAACCCTAACCCGAAACCTAACCCTAACCCTAACCAGAACCCGAACCCGAAACCTAACCCTAACCCTAACCCGAAACCTAACCCTAACCTGAACCCTAACACTAACCCTAACCCGAACCCTAACCCTAACCCTAACCCGAACCCTAAACCTAACCCGAACCCTAACCCTAAACCGAACCCGAACCCGAAACTTAAACCTAACCCGAACCCTAACCCTAACCCTAACCCTAACCCGAACCCTAACCCAAACCCGAACCCTAACACGAACCCGAACCCTAACCCTAACCCGCACACGAACCCTAACCCTAAACCGAACCCTAACCCTAACCCTAACCCGAACCCTAAGCCTAACCCTAACCCGAACCCTAACCCTAACCCGAAACCTAACCTTAACCCTAACCCGAATCCTAACCCTAACCCTAACCCTAACCCTAACCCGAACCCTAACCCAAACCCGAACCCTAACACGAACCCGAACCCTAACCCTAACCCGCACACGAACCCTAACCCTAAACCGAACCCTAACCCTAACCCTAACCCGAACCCTAAGCCTAACCCTAACCCGAACACTAACCCTAACCCGAAACCTAACCTTAACCCTAACCCGAATCCTAACCCTAACCCTAACCCGAACCCTAACCCGAACCCTAACCCTAACCCTAACCCTAACACAAACCCTAACCCTAACCCTAACGCGAACCCTAACCCTAACCCTAACCCGAACCCTAACCCTAACCCTAACCCTAACCCTAACTCGAACCCTAACCCTAACCCGAACCCTAACCCTAACCCTAACCCGAACACTAACCCTAAACCTAACCCTAACCCTAATCCGAAACCTAACGCTAATCCGAACCCTAAACCTAACCCTAACCCTAACCCTAACCCTAAACACTAACCCTAACCCTAACCCGAACCCACACCCTAACCCTAACCCTAACCCTAACCCGAATCCTAAACCTAACCCGAACCCTAACCCTAAACCTAAACCGAACCCGAACACCAACCCTAACCCTAACCCGAACCCTAACCCTAACCCTAACCCTAACCCTAACTCGAACCCTAACCCTAACCCGAACCCTAACCCTAACCCTAACCCGAACACTAACCCTAAACCTAACCCTAACCCTAATCCGAAACCTAACGCTAATCCGAACCCTAAACCTAACCCTAACCCTAACCCTAACCCTAAACACTAACCCTAACCCTAACCCGAACCCACACCCTAACCCTAACCCTAACCCTAACCCGAATCCTAAACCTAACCCGAACCCTAACCCTAAACCTAAACCGAACCCGAACACCAACCCTAACCCTAACCCGAACCCGAACCCTAACCCTAACCCGAACCCTAAACCTAACCCTAAACCTAACCCGAACCCTAACCCTAACCCTAACCCGAACCCTCACCCGAACCTAACCCTAACCCTAACCCGAAACCCTACCCTAACACTAGCTCGAACCCGAACCCTAACACTAACCCTAACCCTACCCCTAAGCCGAACCCTAACACGAACCCTAAACCTAACCCTAACCCTAACCCTAACCCGAACTCTAACCCTAACCCTAACCCAAACCCTAACCCTAACCCGAACCCTAATTCGAACCCTAACCCTAACCCGAACCCTAACCCTAACCCTAACCCGAACACTAACCCTAAACCTAACCCTAACCCTAATCCGAAACCTAACGCTAATCCGAAACCTAAACCTAACCCTAACCCTAACCCTAACCCTAAACACTAACCCTAAACCTAACCCGAATCCTAACCCTAACCCTAAACCTAACCCGAACCCAAACCCTAACCCTAACCCTAACCCTAACCCGAATCCTAAACCTAACCCGAACCCTAACCCTAAACCTAAACCGAACCCGAACCCCAACCCTAACCCTAACCTGAACCCGAACCCTAACCCTAACCCGAACCCTAAACCTAACCCTAACCCGAACCCGAACCCTAACACTAACCCGAACCCGAACCCTCACCCGAACCTAACCCTAACCCTAACCCGAAACCCAACCCTAACCCTAGCCCGAACCCGAACCCTAACACTAACCCTAACCCTACCCCTAAGCCGAACCCTAACATGAACCCTAAACCTAACCCTAACCCTAACCCTAACCCGAACTCTAACCCTAACCCTAACCCAAACCCTAACCCTAACCCGAACCCTAACCCGAACCCTAACCCTAACCCTAACCCGAAACCTAAACCTAACCCAAACCCTAACCCTAACCTTAACCCGAACCCGAACCCTAAACCTAACCCTAACCCGAACCCTAACCGTAACCCGAACCCTCACCGTAACCCGAACCCTAACCCTAACCCTAACCCTAAACTGAACCCTAACCCTAACCCTAACCCGAACCCTAACCCTAACCCTAACCTGAACCCTAACACCTAACCCCAACCCGAACCCGAACCGTAACCCGAACCCTAACCCTAATCCTAAACCTAACCCGAAACCTAACCCTAACCTGAACCCTAAACCTAACCCTAAACCGATCCCTTACCCTAACCCTAACCCAAACCCTAACCATAACCCGAACCCTAACCCTAACCCGAACCCTAACCCTAACCCTAACCCGAACCCTAACCCGAACCCTAACCCTAACCCTAACCTGAACACTAAACCCTAACCCTAACCCGAACCCGAACCCTAAACCGAACCCTAACCCTAACCCTAACCCGAACCCTAACCCTAACCCTAACCCTAAACCTAACCCTAACCCGAACCCTAACCCTAACCCTAACTCTAACCCTAAACCTAACCCTAACACGAACCCTAACCCTAACCCGAACCCTAACCCGAACCCTAACCAGAACCCTAACCCTAACCTAACCCTAATCCGAACCCTAACCTAATCCTAACCCTAACCCTAACACTAACCCCTAACCCTAACCCGAAACCAACCCTAACCCTAACCCGAACCCGAACCCTAACCCCTAACCCTAACCCGAACCCGAACCCGAACACTAAACCTAACCCTAACCCTAACCCTAACCCGAACCCGAACCCTAACGCTAACCCTAACCCTAACCCTAACCCTAACCCTAACCCTAAACCGAACCCTAACCCTAACACGAACCCTAAACCTAACCCGAACCCGAACCCTAACCCTAACCCTAAACCTAACCCGCACCCTAACCCTAACCCGAATCTGAACCCTAACCCTAAACCTAAACCTAACCCTAACCCGAAACCTAACCCTAACCCGAACCCGAAACCTAACCCTAACCCTAACCCTAACCCTAACCCTAACCCTAACCCCAACCCTAACACTAACACTAACCCTAACCCTAACCCGAACACTAAACCTAACCCGAACACTAACCCTAACCCTAACACGAAACCGAACCCTAACCCTAACCCCTAACCCGAACCCTAACCCTAAACCGAACCCTAACCCTAACCCAAACCCTAACCTAAACCTAATCCGAACCCTAACCCTAAACCTAAACCTAACCCGAACCCGAACCCTAACCCGAACCCTAACCCTAACCCTAACCCAAACCCTAACCCTAACCCTAACACGAACCCGAACCCGAACCCTAACCCTAACCCTAACTCTAACCCTAACCCTAACCCGACCCCTAAACCGAACACTAACACGAACCCTAACCCTAACCCTAACCCTAACCCGAACCCTAACCCTAACCCTAACCCGAACCCTAGCCCGAACAGGAACCCTAACCCTAACCCTAACCCGAACCCTAACCCTAAACCGAACCCGGACCCTAACCCTAACCCGAAAACTAACCCGAACCCAACCCTAACCCGAACCCTAACCCTAACCCGAACCCTAAACCTAAACCTGACCCTAACCCGAAACATAAACCTAACCCGAACCCTAACTCTAAACCTAACCCGAACCCTAACCCGAACCCTAACCCTAACCCTAACCCTAACCCGAACCCTAACCCTAACCCGAACCCTAACCCTAACCCTAACCCGAACCCTCACCTTAACCCTAACCCGAACCCTAACCGTAACCTGAACCCTAAACCTAACCCTAAACCTAACCCTAACCCGAACCCTAACCCTAACCATAACGCGAACCCTAACCCGAACCCTAACCCTAACCCTAACCTGAACACTAATCCCTAACCTTAACACGAACCCGAACCCTAACACGAACCCTAACCCTAACCCGACCCCTAACCCGAACCCTAACACGAACCCTAACCCTAACCCTAACCTTAACCCGAACCCTAACCCTAACCCTAACCCGAACCCTAACCCGAACCCGAACCCTAACCCTAACCCTAACCCGAACCCTAACCCTAAACCGAACCCGAACCCTAACCCTAACCCGAAAGCTAACCCGTACCCAACCCTAACCCGAACCCTAACCCGAACCCGAACCCTAACCCTAACCCTGACCCTAACCCGAAACATAAACCTAACCCGAACCCTAACCCTAAACCTAACCCGAACCCTAACCCGAACCCTAACCCTAACCAAACCCGAAACCTAACCCTAACCCGAACCCTAACCCTAACCCTAATCCGAACCCTCAC
>JAVLSZ010000125.1:255000-267500 GCA_032313775.1 Urocyon cinereoargenteus
CCCTAACCCTAACCCTAACCCGAACCCTAACCCTAACCCGAACCCTAACCCTAAACTGAACCCTAACCCTAACCCTAACCCGAACCCTAACCCGAAACCTAACCCTAACACTAACCTGAACACTAACCCCTAACCCCAACCCGAACCCGAACCCTAACCCGAACTCTAACCCTAACCCTAACCGAAACCTAACCCTAACCTGAACCCTAAACCTAACCCTAAACCGACCCTAACCCTAACCCTAACCCAAACCCTAATCGTAACCCGAACCCTAAACCTAACACGAACCCTAACCCTAACCCTAACCCGAACCATAACCCTAACCCTAACCCGAACCCTAACCCGAACCCTAACCCTAATCCTAACCTGAACACTAACCCCTAACCCTAACCCGAACCCGAACCCTAACCCGAACCCTAACCCTAACCCTAACCCGAAACCGAACCCTAACCCTAACCCCTAACCCGAACCCTAACCCTAAACCGAACCATAACCCTAACCCGAACCCTAACCTAAACCTAATCCGAACCCTAACCCTAAACCTAAACCTAACCCGAACCCGAACCCTAACCCGAACCTTAACCCGAACCCTAACCCGAACCCTAACCCTAACCCTAACCCGAACCCTAACCCTAACCCGAACCCTAACCCTAACCCTAACCCGACCCCTAACCCGAACCGTAACACGAACCCTAAACCTAACCCTAAACCTAACCCTAACCCGAACTCTAACCCTAACCCTAACCCGAACCCTAACCCTAACCCGAACCCTAAACTGAACCCTAACCCTAACCTAACCCGAACCCTAACCCTAACCCAAACCCTAACCCGAACCCTAACCCGAACCCTAACCCTAACCCTAACCGAACCCTAACCGTAACCGGAACCCTAACCGTAACACGAACCATAACCCTAACCCTAACCCTAAACTGAACCCTAACCCTAACCCTAACCCGAACCCTAACCCGAACCCTAACCCTAACCTGAACACTAACCCCTAACCCCAAACCGAACCCGAACCCTAACCCGAACCCTAACCGTAACCCTAACCCGAACCCTAACCCTAAACTGAGCCCTAAACCTAACCCTAACCCGAACCCTAACCCGAACCCTAACCCGAACCCTAACGGTAACCCGAACCCTAACCCTAACCCTAACCCTAACCCTAACCCGAACACTAACCCTAACCCTAACCCGAACTCTAACCCGAACCCTACCCCTAACCCTAACCCGAACCCTAACCCTAACACGAACTCTAACCCTAACCCGAACCCTAACCCTAAACCTAACCCGCACCCTAACCCTAACCCGAACCCTAACCCTAACCCTAACTCTAACCCTAAACCTAACCCTAAACCGAACCCTAACCCTAACCCGAACCCTAACCCGAACCCTAAACAGAACCCTAACCCTCACCCTAACCTAACCCTAATCCGAACCCTAACCCTAACCCTAACCCTAACCCTAACACTAACACCTAACCCTAACCCTAAACGTAAACCTAACCCTAACCCGAACCCGAACCCTAACCCCTAACCCTAACCCGAACCCGAACCCGAACACTAACCCTAACCCTAACACCAAACCTAAACCTAACACTAACCCTAACACTAACCCGAACCCTAAACCTAACCCAAACCCTAACACTAACCCGAACACGAACCCTAACCCGAACCCTACCCCTAACCCTAATCCGAACACTAACCCTAACCCTAAACCTAACACTAACCCGAACCCGAACCCTAACCTTAACCCTAAACCGAACCCTAACCCGATCCCGAACCCTAACCCTAACCCGAAACCTAACCCTAAACCTAACCAGAACCCGAACCCGAACCCTAACCCTAACCCTAACCCGAACCCTAACCCTAACCTGAACCCTAACCCTAACCCTAACCCGAACCCTAAACCTAACCCTAACCCGAACCCTAACCCTAACCCGAACCCTAACACTAAACTGAACCCTAACCCTAACCCTAACCCGAACCCTAACCCGAAACCTAACCCTAACCCTAACCTGAACACTAGCCCCTAACTCCAACCCGAACCCAAACCCTAACCCGAACCCTAACCCTAACCCTAACCGAAACCTAAACCTAACCTGAACCCTAAACCTAACCCTAACCCGAACCCTAACCCTAACTCTAACCCAAACCCTAATCGTAACCCGAACCCTAAACCTAACACGAACCCTAACCCTAACCCTAACCCGAACCATAACCCTAACCCTAACCCGAAACCTAACCCGAACCCTAACCCTAATCCTAACCTGAACACTAACCCCTAACCCTAACCCGAACCCGAACCCTAACCCGAACCCTAACCCTAACCCTAAACCGAACCCTAACCCTAACCCTAACCCTAAACCTAACCCTAACCGAACCCTAACCCTAACCCTAACTCTAACCCTAAACCTAACCCTAACCCGAACCCTAAGCCTAACCCGAAACCTAACCCGAACCCTAATCAGAACCCTAACCCTAACCCTAACCTAACCCTAATCCGAACCCTAACCCTAACCCTAACCCTAACCCTAACACTAACACTAACCCCTAACCCTAACCCGAAACCTAACCCTAACCCTAACCGAACCCGAACCCTAACCCCTAACCCTAACCCGAACCCGAACCCTAACCCTAACCCTAACCCTAACCCTAAGCCGAAACCGAACCCTAACCCTAACCCGAACCCTAACCCTAACCCTAACCCTAACCCTAACCCTAACCCGAACCCTAACCCTAACACGAACCCTAACCCTTACCCGAACCCGAACCCTAACCCTAACCCTAAAACTAACCCGCACCCTAACCCTAACCCGAACCCGAACCCTAACCCTAACCCTAACCTTAAACCTAACCCTAACCCGAAACCTAATCCTAACCCGAACCCGAAACCTAACCCTAACCCTAACCCTAACCCTAACCCTAACCCCAACCCTAACACTAACACTAAATATAACCCTAACCCGAACACTAAACCTAACCCGAACCCTAACCCTAAACCTAACCCGAAACCGAACCCTAACACTAACCCCTAACCCGAACCCTAACCCTAACCTGAACCCTAACCCTAACCCGAACCCTAACCTAACCCTAATCCGAACCCTAACCCTAAACCTAACCCTAACCCGAACCCGAAACCTAACCCTAACCCTAACCCCTAACCCGAACCCAAAACCTAACCCTATCCCGAACCCAAACCCTAACCCTCACCCGAATCCTAACCCTAACCCTAACCCGAACCCTAACCCGAACCCTAACCATAACCCTAACCATAACCCAAACCCTAACCCTAACCCTAACCCGAACCCGAACCCGAACCCTAACCCTAACCCTAACTCTAACCCAAACCCTAACCCGAACACTAACTCGAACCATAACCCTAATCTGAACCCTAACCCGAACCCGAACCCTAACCCTAAACCTAACCCGAACCCTAACCCTAACCCTAACCCGAACCCTAACCCTAACCCTAACCCTAACCCTATCCCTAACCCTAAACCGAACCCTAACCCTAACCCTAACCCGACCCCTAACCCGAACCCTAACACGAACACTAACCCTAACCCTAACACTAACCCGAACCCTAACCTTAACCCTAACCCGAACCCTAACCTTAACCCGAACCCTAACCCGAACCCTAACCCTAACCCTAAACCGAACCTTAACCCTAACCCGAACCCTAACCCTAACCCTAACCCGACCCCTAACACGAACCCTAACACGAACCCTAAACCTAACACTAACCCTAACCCTAACACGAACTCTAACCCTAACCCTAATCCGAACCCTAACCCTAACCCGAACCCTAAACTGAACCCTAACCCTAACCCTAACCCGAACCCTAACCCTAACCAAAAGCCTAACCCGAACCCTAACCCGAACCCTAACCCTAACACTAACCCGAACCCTAACCGTAACCCGAACCCTAACCGTAACACGAACCATAACCCTAACCCTAACCCTAACCTGAACCCTAACCCTAACCCTAACCCGAACCCTAAACCGAACCCTAACCCTAACCCTAACCTGAACACTAACCCCTAACCCCAACCCGAACCCGAACTCTAACCCGAACCCTAACCCTAACCCTAACCCGAACCCTAAACCTAACCTGAACCCTAAACCTAACCCTAACCCGAACCCTAACCCTAACCCTAACCCTAACCCGAACCCTAACCGTAACCTGAACCCTAACCCTAACCCTAACCCTAACCCTAACCCGAACACCAACCCTAAACCTAACCCGAACCCTAACCCGAACCCTACCCCTAACCCTAACCTGAATACTAACACCTAACCCTCACCCGAACCCGAACCCTAACCCGAACCCTAACCCTAACCCTAACCCGAACCCTAACCCTAAACCTAACCCTAAACCTAACCCTAACCCGAACCCTAACCCTAACCCTAACTCTAACCCTAAACCTAACCCTAACCCGAACCCTAACCCTAACCCGAACCCTAACCCGAACTCTAAACAGAACCCTAACCCTAACCCTAACCTAACCCTAATCTGAACCCGAACCCTAACCCTAACCCTAACCCTAACCCTAACCCTAACACTAACACCTAAACCTAACCCGAAACCTAACCCTAACACTAACCCGAACCCGAACCCTAGCCCCTAACCCTAACCCGAACCCGAAACCTAAACCTAACCCTAACCCTAACCCTAACCCGAACCCGAACCCTAACCATAACCCGAACCCTAACCCTAACCCTAACACTAACCCGAACCCGAACCCTAACCCGAACCCTAACCCTAACCCTAACCCGAACCCTAACCCTAACACGAACCCTAACCCTAACCCGAACCCGAACCCTAACACTAACCCTAAACCTAACCCGCACCCTAACCCTAACCCGAACCCGAACGCTAACCGAACCCGAAACCTAACCCTAATCCTAACCCTAACCCTAACCCTAACCCCAACCCTCACACTAACACTAACCCTAACACTAACCCGAACCCTAACGCTAACCCCAACCCGAACCCTACCTCTAACCCTAACCCTACACCTAACCCTAACACAAACCCTAACCCTAAACCGAACCCGAAACCTAACACTAACCCTAACCCTAACCCTAACCCTAACACCAAACCTAACCCTAACACTAACCCTAAAACTAACCCGAACCCTAACCCTAACCCTAACACTAACACTAACCCGAACACGAACCCTAACCCGAACCCTACCCCTAACCCTAATCCGAACACTAACCCTAACCCTAAACCTAACACTAACCCGAACCCGAACCCTAACCTTAACCCTAAACCGAACCCTAACCCTAACCCGAACCCTAACCCTAACCCGAAACCTAACCCTAACCCTAACCAGAACCCGAACCCGAACCCTAACCCTAACCCTAACCCGAACCCTAACCCTAACCTGAACCCTAACACTAACCCTAACCCGAACCCTAACCCTAACCCTAACCCGAACCCTAAACCTAACCCGAACCCTAACCCTAAACCGAACCCGAACCCGAAACTTAAACCTAACCCGAACCCTAACCCTAACCCTAACCCTAACCCGAACCCTAACCCAAACCCGAACCCTAACACGAACCCGAAACCTAACCCTAACCCGCACACGAACCCTAACCCTAAACCGAACCCTAACCCTAACCCTAACCCGAACCCTAAGCCTAACCCTAACCCGAACCCTAACCCTAACCCGAAACCTAACCTTAACCCTAACCCGAATCCTAACCCTAACCCTAACCCGAACCCTAACCCGAACCCTAACCCTAACCCTAACCCTAACACAAACCCTAACCCTAACCCTAACGCGAAACCTAACCCTAACCCTAACCCGAACCATAACCCTAACCCTAACCCTAACCCTAACTCGAACCCTAACCCTAACCCGAACCCTAACCCTAACCCTAACCCGAACACTAACCCTAAACCTAACCCTAACACTAATCCGAAACCTAACGCTAATCCGAACCCTAAACCTAACCCTAACCCTAACCCTAACCCTAAACACTAACCCTAACCCTAACCCGAATCCTAACCCTAACCCTAACCCTAACCCGAACCCAAACCCTAACCCTAACCCTAACCCTAACCCGAATCCTAAACCTAACCCGAACCCTAACCCTAAACCTAAACCGAACCCGAACCCCAACCCTAACCCTAACCCGAACCCGAACCCTAACCCTAACCCGAACCCTAAACCTAACCTTAACCCTAACCCGAACCCTAACCCTAACCCTAACCCGAACCCTCACCCGAACCTAACCCTAACCCTAACCCGAAACCCTACCCTAACCCTAGCTCGAACCCGAACCCTAACACTAACCCTAACCCTACCCCTAAGCCGAACCCTAACACGAACCCTAAACCTAACCCTAACCCTAACCCTAACCCGAACTCTAACCCTAACCCTAACCCAAACCCTAACCCTAACCCGAACCCTAAACCGAACCCTAACCTTAACCCTAACCCGAACCCTAAACCTAACCCAAACCCTAAACCTAACCTTAACCCGAACCCTAACCCTAACCCTAACCCGAACCCTAACCGTAACCCGAACCCTAACCGTAACCCGAACCCTAACCCTAACCCTAACCCTAACCCTAAACTGAACCCTAACCCTAACCCTAACCCGAACCCTAACCCGAACCCTAACCCTAACCCTAACCTGAACACTAACACCTAACCCCAACCCGAACCCGAACCCTAACCCGAACCCTAACCCTAATCCTAACCCTAACCCGAAACCTAACCCTAACCTGAACCCTAAACCTAACCCTAACCCGATCCCTAACCCTAAACCTAACCCAAACCCTAACCATAACCCGAACCCTAACCCTAACCCGAACCCTAACCCTAACCCTAACCCGAACCCTAACCCTAACCCTAACCCTAACCAGAACCCTAACCCGAACCCTAACCCTAACCCTAACATGAACACTAAACCCTAACCCTAACCCGAACCCGAACCCTAACACGAACCCTAACCCTAACCCTAACCCGAACCCTAACCCTAAACCTAACCCTAAACCTAACCCTAACCCGAACCCTAACCCTAACATTAACTCTAACCCTAAACCGAACCCTAACCCTAACGAGAACCCTAACCCTAACCCGACCCCTAACCCGAACCCTAACACGAACCCTAAACCTAACACTAAACCTAACCCTAACCCGAACTCTAACCCTAACCCTAACCCGAACCCTAACCCTAACCCGAACCCTAAACTGAACCCTAACCCTAACCCTAACCCTAACCCTAACACTAACACTAACCCCTAACCCTAACCCGAAACCTAACCCTAACCCTAACCGAACCCGAACCCTAACCCCTAACCCTAACCCGAACCCGAACCCTAACCCTAACCCTAACCCTAACCCTAAGCCGAAACCGAACCCTAACCCTAACCCGAACCCTAACCCTAACCCTAACCCTAACCCTAACCCTAACCCGAACCCTAACCCTAACACGAACCCTAACCCTTACCCGAACCCGAACCCTAACCCTAACCCTAAAACTAACCCGCACCCTAACCCTAACCCGAACCCGAACCCTAACCCTAACCCTAACCTTAAACCTAACCCTAACCCGAAACCTAATCCTAACCCGAACCCGAAACCTAACCCTAACCCTAACCCTAACCCTAACCCTAACCCTAACCCCAACCCTAACACTAACACTAACCATAACCCTAACCCGAACACTAAACCTAACCCGAACCCTAACCCTAAACCTAACCCGAAACCGAACCCTAACACTAACCCCTAACCCGAACCCTAACCCTAACCTGAACCCTAACCCTAACCCGAACCCTAACCTAACCCTAATCCGAACCCTAACCCTAAACCTAACCCTAACCCGAACCCGAAACCTAACCCTAACCCTAACCCCTAACCCGAACCCAAAACCTAACCCTATCCCGAACCCAAACCCTAACCCTCACCCGAATCCTAACCCTAACCCTAACCCGAACCCTAACCCGAACCCTAACCATAACCCTAACCCTAACCCAAACCCTAACCCTAACCCTAACCCGAACCCGAACCCGAACCCTAACCCTAACCCTAACTCTAACCCAAACCCTAACCCGAACACTAACTCGAACCATAACCCTAATCTGAACCCTAACCCGAACCCGAACCCTAACCCTAAACCTAACCCGAACACTAACCCTAACCCTAACCCGAACCCTAACCCTAACCCTAACCCTAACCCTATCCCTAACCCTAAACCGAACCCTAACCCTAACCCTAACCCGACCCCTAACCCGAACCCTAACACGAACACTAACCCTAACCCTAACACTAACCCGAACCCTAACCTTAACCCTAACCCGAACCCTAACCTTAACCCGAACCCTAACCCGAACCCTAACCCTAACCCTAAACCGAACCTTAACCCTAACCCGAACCCTAACCCTAACCCTAACCCGACCCCTAACACGAACCCTAACACGAACCCTAAACCTAACACTAACCCTAACCCTAACACGAACTCTAACCCTAACCCTAATCCGAACCCTAACCCTAACCCGAACCCTAAACTGAACCCTAACCCTAACCCTAACCCGAACCCTAACCCTAACCAAAAGCCTAACCCGAACCCTAACCCGAACCCTAACCCTAACACTAACCCGAACCCTAACCGTAACCCGAACCCTAACCGTAACACGAACCATAACCCTAACCCTAACCCTAACCTGAACCCTAACCCTAACCCTAACCCGAACCCTAAACCGAACCCTAACCCTAACCCTAACCTGAACACTAACCCCTAACCCCAACCCGAACCCGAACTCTAACCCGAACCCTAACCCTAACCCTAACCCGAACCCTAAACCTAACCTGAACCCTAAACCTAACCCTAACCCGAACCCTAACCCTAACCCTAACCCTAACCCGAACCCTAACCGTAACCCGAACCCTAACCCTAACCCTAACCCTAACCCTAACCCGAACACCAACCCTAACCCTAACCCGAACCCTAACCCGAACCCTACCCCTAACCCTAACCTGAATACTAACACCTAACCCTCACCCGAACCCGAACCCTAACCCGAACCCTAACCCTAACCCTAACCCGAACCCTAACCCTAAACCTAACCCTAAACCTAACCCTAACCCGAACCCTAACCCTAACCCTAACTCTAACCCTAAACCTAACCCTAACCCGAACCCTAACCCTAACCCGAACCCTAACCCGAACTCTAAACAGAACCCTAACCCTAACCCTAACCTAACCCTAATCTGAACCCGAACCCTAACCCTAACCCTAACCCTAACCCTAACCCTAACACTAACACCTAAACCTAACCCGAAACCTAACCCTAACACTAACCCGAACCCGAACCCTAGCCCCTAACCCTAACCCGAACCCGAACCCTAAACCTAACCCTAACCCTAACCCTAACCCGAACCCGAACCCTAACCATAACCCGAACCCTAACCCTAACCCTAACACTAACCCGAACCCGAACCCTAACCCGAACCCTAACCCTAACCCTAACCCGAACCCTAACCCTAACACGAACCCTAACCCTAACCCGAACCCGAACCCTAACACTAACCCTAAACCTAACCCGCACCCTAACCCTAACCCGAACCCGAACGCTAACCGAACCCGAAACCTAACCCTAATCCTAACCCTAACCCTAACCCTAACCCCAACCCTCACACTAACACTAACCCTAACACTAACCCGAACCCTAACGCTAACCCCAACCCGAACCCTGCCTCTAACCCTAACCCTACACCTAACCCTAACACAAACCCTAACCCTAAACCGAACCCGAAACCTAACACTAACCCTAACCCTAACCCTAACCCTAACACCAAACCTAACCGTAACACTAACCCTAAAACTAACCCGAACCCTAACCCTAACCCTAACACTAACACTAACCCGAACACGAACCCTAACCCGAACCCTACCCCTAACCCTAATCCGAACACTAACCCTAACCCTAAACCTAACACTAACCCGAACCCGAACCCTAACCTTAACCCTAAACCGAACCCTAACCCTAACCCGAAACCTAACCCTAACCCGAAACCTAACCCTAACCCTAACCAGAACCCGAACCCGAACCCTAACCCTAACCCTAACCCGAACCCTAACCCTAACCTGAACCCTAACACTAACCCTAACCCGAACCCTAACCCTAACCCTAACCCGAACCCTAAACCTAACCCGAACCCTAACCCTAAACCGAACCCGAACCCGAAACTTAAACCTAACCCGAACCCTAACCCTAACCCTAACCCTAACCCGAACCCTAACCCAAACCCGAACCCTAACACGAACCCGAAACCTAACCCTAACCCGCACACGAACCCTAACCCTAAACCGAACCCTAACCCTAACCCTAACCCGAACCCTAAGCCTAACCCTAACCCGAACCCTAACCCTAACCCGAAACCTAACCTTAACCCTAACCCGAATCCTAACCCTAACCCTAACCCGAACCCTAACCCGAACCCTAACCCTAACCCTAACCCTAACACAAACCCTAACCCTAACCCTAACGCGAAACCTAACCCTAACCCTAACCCGAACCATAACCCTAACCCTAACCGTAACCCTAACTCGAACCCTAACCCTAACCCGAAACCTAAACCTAACCCTAACCCGAACACTAACCCTAAACCTAACCCTAACCCTAATCCGAAACCTAACGCTAATCCGAACCCTAAACCTAACCCTAACCCTAACCCTAACCCTAAACACTAACCCTAACCCTAACCCGAATCCTAACCCTAACCCTAACCCTAACCCGAACCCAAACCCTAACCCTAACCCTAACCCTAACCCGAATCCTAAACCTAACCCGAACCCTAACCCTAAACCTAAACCGAACCCGAACCCCAACCCTAACCCTAACCCGAACCCGAACCCTAACCCTAACCCGAACCCTAAACCTAACCTTAACCCTAACCCGAACCCTAACCCTAACCCTAACCCGAACCCTCACCCGAACCTAACCCTAACCCTAACCCGAAACCTTACCCTAACCCTAGCTCGAACCCGAACCCTAACACTAACCCTAACCCTACCCCTAAGCCGAACCCTAACACGAACCCTAAACCTAACCCTAACCCTAACCCTAACCCGAACTCTAACCCTAACCCTAACCCAAACCCTAACCCTAACCCGAACCCTAACCCGAACCCTAACCTTAACCCTAACCCGAACCCTAAACCTAACCCAAACCCTAAACCTAACCTTAACCCGAACCCTAACCCTAACCCTAACCCGAACCCTAACCGTAACCCGAACCCTAACCGTAACCCGAACCCTAACCCTAACCCTAACCCTAACCCTAAACTGAACCCTAACCCTAACCCTAACCCGAACCCTAACCCGAACCCTAACCCTAACCCTAACCTGAACACTAACACCTAACCCCAACCCGAACCCGAACCCTAACCCGAACCCTAACCCTAATCCTAACCCTAACCCGAAACCTAACCCTAACCTGAACCCTAAACCTAACCCTAACCCGATCCCTAACCCTAAACCTAACCCAAACCCTAACCATAACCCGAACCCTAACCCTAACCCGAACCCTAACCCTAACCCTAACCCGAACCCTAACCCTAACCCTAACCCTAACCAGAACCCTAACCCGAACCCTAACCCTAACCCTAACATGAACACTAAACCCTAAACCTAACCCGAACCCGAACCCTAACCCGAACCCTAACCCTAACCCTAACCCGAACCCTAACCCTAAACCTAACCCTAAACCTAACCCTAACCCGAACCCTAACCCTAACATTAACTCTAACCCTAAACCGAACCCTAACCCTAACCCGAACCCTAACCCTAACCCGACCCCTAACCCGAACCCTAACACGAACCCTAAACCTAACACTAAACCTAACCCTAACCCGAACTCTAACCCTAACCCTAACCCGAACCCTAACCCTAACCCGAACCCTAAACTGAACCCTAACCCTAACCCTAACCCGAACCCTAACCCTAACCAAAACCCTAACCCGAACCCTAACCCTAACCCTAAACCTAACCCTAACCCGAACCCTAACCGTAACCCGAACCCTAACCGTAACACGAACCATAACCCTAACCCTAACCCTAACCTGAACCCTAACCCTAACCCTAACCCGAACCCTAACCCGAAACCTAACCCTAACCCTAACCTGAACACTAACCCCTAACCCCAACCCGAACCCGAACTCTAACCCGAACCCTAACCCTAACCCGAACCCTAAACCTAACCTGAACCCTAAACCTAAACCTAACCCGAACCCTAACCCTAAACCTAACCCGAACCCTAACCGTAACCCGAACCCTAACCCTAACCCTAACCCTAACCCTAACCCGAACACTAACCCTAACCCTAACCCGAACCCTACCCCTAACCCTAACCTGAATACTAACACCTAACCCTAACCCGAACCCGAACCCTAACCCGATCCCTAACCCTAACCCTAACCCGAACCCTAACCCTAAACCTAACCCGAAACCTAACCCTAACCCGAACCCTAACCCTAAC
>JAVLSZ010000125.1:272500-302500 GCA_032313775.1 Urocyon cinereoargenteus
AACCCGAACCCTAACCAGAACCCTAACCCTAACCTAACCCTAATCCGAACCCTAACCTAATCCTAACCCTAACCCTAACACTAACCCCTAACCCTAACCCGAAACCAACCCTAACCCTAACCCGAACCCGAACCCTAACCCCTAACCCTAACACGAACCCGAACCCGAACACTAAACCTAACCCTAAACCTAACCCTAACCCGAACCCGAACCCTAACGCTAACCCTAACTTTAACCCTAACCCTAACCCTAACCCTAAACCGAACCCTAACCCTAACACGAACCCTAAACCTAACCCGAACCCGAACCCTAACCCTAACCCTAAACCTAACCCGCACCCTAACCCTAACCCGAACACTAAACCTAACCCGAACACTAACCCTATGCCTAACCCTAACCCTAAACCTAACCCCAACCCTAACACTAACACTAACCCTAACCCTAACCCGAACACTAAACCTAACCCGAACACTAACCCTAAGCCTAACCCGAAACCGAACCCTAACCCTAACCCCTACCCGAACCCTAACCCTAAACCGAACCCTAACCCTAAACCGAACCCTAACCTAAACCTAATCCGAACCCTAACCCTAAACCTAAACCTAACCCGAACCCGAACCCTAACCCGAACCCTAACCCTAACCCTAACCCAAACCCTAACCCTAACCCTAACACGAACCCGAACCCGAACCCTAAACCTAACCCTAACTCTAAACCTAACCCTAACCCGACCCCTAACCCGAACCCTAACACGAACCCTAACCCTAACCCTAACCCTAACCCGAACCCTAACCCTAACCCTAACCCGAACCCTAGCCCGAACCCGAACCCTAACCCTAACCCTAACCCGAACCTAACCCTAAACCGAACCCGAACCCTAACCCTAACCCGAAAACTAACCCGAACCCAACCCTAACACGAACCCTAACCCTAACCCGAACCCTAACCCTAAACCTGACCCTAACCCGAAACATAAACCTAACCCGAACCCTAACTCTAAACCTAACCCGAACCCTAACCCGAACCCTAACCCTAACACTAACCCTAACCCGAACCCTAACCCTAACCCGAACCCTAACCCTAACCCTAACCTGAACACTAATCCCTAACCATAACACGAACCCGAACCCTAACCCGAACCCTAACCCTAACCCTATCACGAACTCTAACCCTAACCCTAACCCTAACCCTAAACCTAACCAGAGCCCTAACCCTAACCCTAACCCTAACAGTAACCGTAATCCTAACCCGAACCCTAACCCTAACCCTAACCCTAAAACGAACCCTAACCCTAACCCTAACCCTAACCCTAACACTAACCCGAACCCTAACCCTAAACCTAACCCGAACCCTAACCCTAACCCTAACCCTAACCCTAACCCGAACCCTAACCCTAACCCCTAACCGTAACCCTAACCCTAACCCGAACCCGAACCGTAACCCTAACCCTAACCCCTAACCCAAACCCTAACCCGAACCCTAAACCTAACCCTAACCCTAACCCTAACACTAACCGTAACCCGAAACCTAAACCTAGCGTAACCCTAACCCGAACCCTAACCTGAACCTTAACACTAACCCTAACCCTAACCCTAAACCGAACCCTAACCCTAACCCTAACCAAAACCCTAACCCTAACCCTAACCCGAACCCGAACCCTAACCCTTTACCCGAATCCTAACCCTAACCCGAACACTAACCCGAACCCTAACCCGAACCCTAACCCCGAACCCGAACCCTAACCCTAACCCTAACCCTAACCCGAACCCTAACCCGAACCCTAACCCGAACCCCAACCCTAAACCTAACCCGAAACCGAACCCTAACCCTAACCCTAAACCGAACCCTAAACCTAACCCGAACCCTAACCCTAACCCTAACCCTAAAACGAACACTAACCCTAACCCGACCCCTAACCCGAACCCTAACACGAACCCTAAACCTAAACTAACCCTAACCCTAACCCGAACTCTAACCCTAACCATAACCCGAATCCTAACCTTAACCCGATCCCTAACCCGAACCCTAACCCTAACCCTAAACCGAACCCTAACCCTAACCCGAACCCTAACCCTAACCTTAACCCGAACCCTAACCCTAACACTAACCCGAACCCTAAACGTAACCCGAACCATAACCGTAACCCGAACCCTAACCCTAACCCTAACCCTAACCTGAACCCTAACCCTAACCCTAACCCGAACCCTAACCCGAACCCTAAACCTAACCCTAACCTGAACACTAACCCCTACCCCAACCCGAACCCGAACCCTAACCCGAACCCTAACCCTAACCCTAACCCGAACCCTAACCCTAACACAAACCCTAAACCTAACCCTAACCCGAACCCTAAACCTAACCCTAACCCGAACCCTAACCGTAACACGAACCCTAACCCTAACCCTAAACCGAACCCGAACCCTAACCCTAACCGTAACCCGAACCCTAACCCGAACCCTAACCCTAACCCTAACCTGAATACTAACCCCTAACCCTAACCCGAACCCGTAACCTAACCCGAACCCTAACCCTAACCCTAATCTGAACCCTAACCCTAACCCTAACCCTAACCCTAACCCTAACACTAACCCCTAACCCTAACCCGAAACCTAACCCGAACCCTAACCCGAACCCGAACCCTAACCCCTAAACCTAACCCGAACCCGAACCCTAAACCTAACCCTAACCCTAACCCGAACCCGAACCCTAACCCTAACCCTAACACTAACCCGAACCCGAACCCTAACCCGAACCCTAGCCCTAACACTAACCCGAACCCTAACCCTAACACGAACCCTAACCCTAACCCGAACCCGAACCCTAACCCTAAACCTAACCCGCACCCTAACCCTAACCCGAACCCGAACCCTAACCGAACCCGAAACCTAACCGTAATCCTAACCCTAACCCTAACCCTAACCGCAACCCTCACGCTAACACTAACCCTAACACTAACCCGAACCCTAACCCTAACCCGAACCCGAACCCTAAATCTAACCCGAACCCTACCCCTAACCCTAATCCGAACACTAACCCTAACCCTAAACCTAACACTAACCCTAACCCGAACCCTAACCCTAACCCTAACCCGAACCCTAACCCTAACCCTAACCCTAACCCTAACCCTAACCCGAACCCTAACCCAAACCCGAACCCTAACACGAACCCGAACCCTAACCCTAACCCGAACACGAACCCTAACCCTAACCCGAACCATAACCCTAACCCTAACCCGAACCCTAAGCCTAACCCTTACCCGAACCCTAACCCTAACCCGAAACTTAACCCTAAACCTAACCCGAATCCTAACCCTAACCCTAAACCGAACCCTAACCCGAACCCTAACCCTAACCCTAACCCTAACACAAACCGTAACCCTAACCCTAACACGAACCCTAACCCTAACCCTAACCCGAACCATAACCCTAACCCTAACCCTAACCCTAACTTGAACCCTAACCCTAACCCTAACCCGAACCCTAACCCTAACCCTAACCCTAACCCGAACACTAACCCTAAACCTAACCCTAACCCTAATCCGAAACCTAATGCTAATCCGAACCCTAAACCTAACCCTAACCCTAACCCTAACCCTAAACCCTAACCCTAACCCTAACCCGAATCCTAACCCTAACCCTAACCCTAACCCGAACTCAAACCCTAACCCTAACCCTAACCCTAACCCGAATCCTAACCCTAACCCGAACCCTAACCCTAAACCTAAACCGAACCCGAAACCCAACCCTAACCCTAAACCGAACCCGAACCCTAACACGAACCCGAACCCTAAATCTAACCCTAACCCTAACCCGAACCCTAACCCTAACCCTAACCCGAACCCTCACCGGACCCTAACCCTAACCCTAACCCGAAACCCAACCCTAACCCTAGCCCGAACCCGAACCCTAACCCTAACCCTAAACCGAACCCTAACCCTAACCCGAACCCTAACCCTAACCCTAAACCTAACCCTAACCCTAACCCGAACCCTAACACTAACCCTAACCCTACCCCTAACCCGAACCCTAACACGAACCCTAAACCTAACCCTAACCCTAAACCTAACCCGAACTCTAAACCTAACCCTAACCCAAACCCTAACCCTAACCCGAACCCTAACCCGAACCCTAACCCTAACCCTAAACCGAACCCTAACCCTAACCCTAACCCTAACCCTAACCCTAACCCGAACCCTAACCGTAACCCGAACCCTAACCGTAACCCGAACCCTAACCCTAACTCTAACCCTAAACTGAACCCTAACCCTAACCCTAACCCGAACCCTAACCCGAACTCTAACCCTAACCCTAACCTGAACACTAACACCTAACCCCAACCCGAACCCGAACCCTTACCCGAACCCTAACCCTAATCCTAACCCTAACCCGAAACCTAACCCTAACCTGAACCCTAAACCTAACCGTAACCCGATCCCTGACCCTAATCCTAACCCAAACCCTAACCAAACCCGAACCCTAACCCTAACCCGAACCCTAACACTAACCCTAACCCGAACCCTAACCCAAACCCTAACCCGAACCCTAACCCGAACCCTAACCCGAACCCTAACCCGAACCCTAACCCTAACCCTAACCCTAAACCTAACCCTAACCTGAACCCTAACCCTAACCCAACTCTAACCCTAAACCTAATCCTAACCCGAACCCTAACCCTATCCCGAACCCTAACCCGAACCCTAACCAGAACCCTAACCCTAACCTAACCCTAATCCGAACCCTAACCCTAATCCTAACCCTAACCCTAACACTAACCCCTAACCCTAACCCGAAACCAACCCTAACCCTAACCCGAACCCGAACCCTAACCCCTAACCCTAAACCGAACCCGAACCCGAACCCTAAACCTAACCCTAACCCTAACCCTAACCCGAACCCGAACCCTAACGCTAACCCGAACCCTAACCCTAACCCTAACCCTAACCCTAAACTTAACCCTAACCCTAACACGAACCCTAAACCTAACCCGCACCCTAACCCTAACCCGAATCCGAACCCTAACCCTAACCCTAAACCAAACCCTAACCCGAAACCTAACCCTAAACCGAACCCGAAACCTAACCCTATCCCTAACCCTAACCCCAACCCTAACACTAACACTAACCCTAACCCTAACCCGAACACTAAACCTAACCCGAACCCTAACCCTAACCCTAACACGAAACCGAACCCTAAACCTAACCCCTAACCCGAACCCTAACCCTAAACCGAACCCTAACCCTAACCCGAACCCTAACCAAACCCTAATACGAACCCTAACCCTAAAACTAACCCTAACCCGAACCCGAACCCGAACCCTAACCTAACCCTAACCCGAACCCTAACCCTAAACCGAACCCGAACCCTAACCCTAACCCGAAAACTAACCCGAACCCAACCCTAACCCGAACCCTAACCCTAACCCGAACCCTAACCCTAACCCTGACCCTAACCCGAAACATAAACCTAACCCGAACCCTAACTCTAAACCTAACCCGAACCCTAACCCGAACCCTAACCCTAACCCTAACCCGAACCCTAACCCTAACCCGAACCCTAACCCTAACCCTAACCCGAACCCTCACCTTAACCCTAAACCTAACCCTAACCGTAACCCGAAACCTAAACCTAACCCTAAACCTAACCCTAACCCGTACCCTAACCCTAACCATAACGCGAACCCTAACCCGAACCCTAACCCTAACCCTAACCTGAACACTAATCCCTAACCTTAACCCGAACCCGAACCCTAACCCGAACCCTAACCCTAACCCTATCACGAACCCTAACCCTAACCCTAACACTAACCCTAACCCTAACCCGAGCCCTAACCCTAACTCTAACCCTAACAGTAACCGTAATCCTAACCCGAACCCTAACCCTAACCCTAACCCTAAAACGAACCCTAACCCTAACCCTAACCCTAACCCTAAGCCGAACCCTAACCCTAAACCTAACCCGAACCCTAACCCTAACCCTAACCCTAACCCTAACCCAAACCCTAACCCTAACCCCTAACCGTAACCCTAACCCTAACCCGAACCCGAACCGTAACCCTAACCCTAACCCCTAACCCTAACCCTAACCCAAACCCTAACCCGAACCCTTAACCTAATCCTAACCCTAACCCTAACCGGAACCCGAACCCTAACCCGAACCCGAACCCTAACCCTAATCCGAACCCTAACCCTAACCCTAACCCTAACCCGAACACGAACCCTAACCCTAACCCTAACCCTAACACTAACCGTAACCCGAAACCTAAACCTAGCGTAACCCTAACCCGAACCCTAACCTGAACCTTAACACTAACCCTAACCCTAACCCTAAACCGAACCCTAACCCTAACCCTAACCAAAACCCTAACCCTAACCCTAACCCGAACCCGAACCCTAACCCTTTACCTGAATCCTAACCCTAACCCGAACACTAACCCGAACCCTAACCCGAACCCTAACCCCGAACCCGAACCCTAACCCTAACCCTAACCCTAACCCGAACCCTAACCCGAAGCCTAACCCGAACCCCAACCCTAAACCTAACCCGAAACCGAACCCTAACCCTAACCCTAAACCGAACCCTAAACCTAACCCGAACCCTAACCCTAACCCGAACCCTAACACGAACCCTAAACCTAAACTAACCCTAACCCTAACCCGAACTCTAACCCTAACCATAACCCGAATCCTAACGTTAACCCGATCCCTAACCCGAACCCTAACCCTAACCCTAACCCGAACCCTAACCCTAACCCGAACCCTAACCCTAACCGTAACCCGAACCCTAAACGTAACCCGAACCGTAACCGTAACCCGAACCCTAACCCTAACCCTAACCCTAACCTGAACCCTAACCCTAACCATAACCCGAACCCTAACCCGAACCCTAAACCTAACCCTAACCTGAACACTAACCCCTACCCCAACCCGAACCCGAACCCTAACCCGAACCCTAACCCTAACCCTAACCCGAACCCTAACCCTAACACAAACCCTAAACCTAACCCTAACCCGAACCCTAAACCTAACCCTAACCCGAACCCTAACCGTAACCCGAACCCTAACCCTAACCCTAAACCGAACCCGAACCCTAACCCTAACCGTAACCCGAACCCTAACCCGAACCCTAACCCTAACCCTAACCTGAATACTAACCCCTAACCCTAACACGAACCCGTAACCTAACCCGAACCCTAACCCTAACCCTAATCTGAACCCTAACCCTAACCCTAACCCTAACCCTAACCCTAACACTAACCCCTAACCCTAACCCGAAACCTAACCCGAACCCTAACCCGAACCCGAAACCTAACCCCTAAACCTAACCCGAACCCGAACCCTAAACCTAACCCTAACCCTAACCCGAACCCGAACCCTAACCCTAACCCTAACACTAACCCGAACCCGAACCCTAACCCGAACCCTAGCCCTAACACTAACCCGAACCCTAACCCTAACACGAACCCTAACCCTAACCCGAACCCGAACCCTAACCCTAAACCTAACCCGCACCCTAACCCTAACCCGAACGCGAACCCTAACCGAACGCGAAACCTAACCGTAATCCTAACCCTAACCCTAACCCTAACCGCAACCCTCATGCTAACACTAACCCTAACACTAACCCGAACCCTAACCCGAACCCGAACCCTAACTCTAACCCGAACCCTACCCCTAACCCTAATCCGAACACTAACCCTAACCCTAAACCTAACACTAACCCTAACCCGAACCCTAACCCTAACCCTAACCCGAACCCTAACCCTAACCCTAACCCTAACCCTAACCCTAACCCGAACCCTAACCCAAACCCGAACCCTAACACGAACCCGAACCCTAACCCTAACCCGAACACGAACCCTAACCCTAACCCGAACCATAACCCTAACCCTAACCCGAACCCTAAGCCTAACCCCTACCCGAACCCTAACCCTAACCCGAAACTTAACCCTAAACCTAACCCGAATCCTAACCCTAAACCTAACCCGAACCCTAACCCGAACCCTAACCCTTACCCTAACCCTAACACAAACCGTAACCCTAACCCTAACACGAACCCTAACCCTAACCCTAACCCGAACCATAACCCTAACCCTAACCCTAACCCTAACTTGAACCCTAACCCTAACCCTAACCCGAACCCTAACCCTAACCCTAACCCTAACCCGAACACTAACCCTAAACCTAACCCTAACCCTAATCCGAAACCTAATGCTAATCCGAACCCTAAACCTAACCCTAACCCTAACCCTAACCCTAAACCCTAACCCTAACCCTAACCCGAATCCTAACCCTAACCCTAACCCTAACCCGAACCCAAACCCTAACCCTAACCCTAACCCTAACCCGAATCCTAACCCTAACCCGAACCCTAACCCTAAACCTAAACCGAACCCGAAACCCAACCCTAACCCTAAACCGAACCCGAACCCTAACACGAACCCGAACCCTAAATCTAACCCTAACCCTAACCCGAACCCTAACCCTAACCCTAACCCGAACCCTCACCGGACCCTAACCCTAACCCTAACCCGAAACCCAACCCTAACCCTAGCCCGAACCCGAACCCTAACCCTAACCCTAAACCGAACCCTAACCCTAACCCGAACCCTAACCCTAACCCTAAACCTAACCCTAACCCTAACCCGAACCCTAACACTAACCCTAACCCTACCCCTAACCCGAACCCTAACACGAACCCTAAACCTAACCCTAACCCTAAACCTAACCCGAACTCTAAACCTAACCCTAACCCAAACCCTAACCCTAACCCGAACCCTAACCCGAACCCTAACCCTAACCCTAAACCGAACCCTAACCCTAACCCTAACCCTAACCCTAACCCTAACCCGAACCCTAACCGTAACCCGAACCCTAACCGTAACCCGAACCCTAACCCTAACTCTAACCCTAAACTGAACCCTAACCCTAACCCTAACCCGAACCCTAACCCGAACTCTAACCCTAACCCTAACCTGAACACTAACACCTAACCCCAACCCGAACCCGAACCCTTACCCGAACCCTAACCCTAATCCTAACCCTAACCCGAAACCTAACCCTAACCTGAACCCTAAACCTAACCGTAACCCGATCCCTGACCCTAATCCTAACCCAAACCCTAACCAAACCCGAACCCTAACCCTAACCCGAACCCTAACACTAACCCTAACCCGAACCCTAACCCAAACCCTAACCCGAACCCTAACCCGAACCCTAACCCTAACCCTAACCCGAACCCTAACCCTAACCCTAACCCTAAACCTAACCCTAACCTGAACCCTAACCCTAACCCAACTCTAACCCTAAACCTAATCCTAACCCGAACCCTAACCCTATCCCGAACCCTAACCCGAACCCTAACCAGCACCCTAACCCTAACCTAACCCTAATCCGAACCCTAACCCTAATCCTAACCCTAACCCTAACACTAACCCCTAACCCTAACCCGAAACCAACCCTAACCCTAACCCGAACCCGAACCCTAACCCCTAACCCTAAACCGAACCCGAACCCGAACCCTAAACCTAACCCTAACCCTAACCCTAACCCGAACCCGAACCCTAACGCTAACCCGAACCCTAACCCTAACCCTAACCCTAACCCTAACCCTAAACTTAACCCTAACCCTAACACGAACCCTAAACCTAACCCGCACCCTAACCCTAACCCGAATCCGAACCCTAACCCTAACCCTAAACCAAACCCTAACCCGAAACCTAACCCTAAACCGAACCCGAAACCTAACCCTATCCCTAACCCTAACCCCAACCCTAACACTAACACTAACCCTAACCCTAACCCGAACACTAAACCTAACCCGAACCCTAACCCTAACCCTAACCCGAAACCGAACCCTAAACCTAACCCCTAACCCGAACCCTAACCCTAAACCGAACCCTAACCCTAACCCGAACCCTAACCTAACCCTAATACGAACCCTAACCCTAAACCTAACCCTAACCCGAACCCGAACCCGAACCCTAACCTAACCCTAACCCGAACCCTAACCCTAAACCGAACCCGAACCCTAACCCTAACCCGAAAACTAACCCGAACCCAACCCTAACCCGAACCCTAACCCTAACCCGAACCCTAACCCTAACCCTGACCCTAACCCGAAACATAAACCTAACCCGAACCCTAACTCTAAACCTAACCCGAACCCTAACCCGAACCCTAACCCTAACCCTAACCCGAACCCTAACCCTAACCCGAACCCTAACCCTAACCCTAACCCGAACCCTCACCTTAACCCTAAACCTAACCCTAACCGTAACCCGAAACCTAAACCTAACCCTAAACCTAACCCTAACCCGTACCCTAACCCTAACCATAACGCGAACCCTAACCCGAACCCTAACCATAACCCTAACCTGAACACTAATCCCTAACCTTAACCCGAACCCGAACCCTAACCCGAACCCTAACCCTAACCCTATCACGAACCCTAACCCTAACCCTAACACTAACCCTAACCCTAACCCGAGCCCTAACCCTAACTCTAACCCTAACAGTAACCGTAATCCTAACCCGAACCCTAACCCTAACCCTAACCCTAAAACGAACCCTAACCCTAACCCTAACCCTAACCCTAAGCCGAACCCTAACCCTAAACCTAACCCGAACCCTAACCCTAACCCTAACCCTAACCCTAACCCAAACCCTAACCCTAACCCCTAACCGTAACCCTAACCCTAACCCGAACCCGAACCGTAACCCTAACCCTAACCCCTAACCCTAACCCTAACCCAAACCCTAACCCGAACCCTTAACCTAATCCTAACCCTAACCCTAACCGGAACCCGAACCCTAACCCGAACCCGAACCCTAACCCTAATCCGAACCCTAACCCTAACCCTAACCCTAACCCGAACACGAACCCTAACCCTAACCCTAACCCTAACACTAACCGTAACCCGAAACCTAAACCTAGCGTAACCCTAACCCGAACCCTAACCTGAACCTTAACACTAACCCTAACCCTAACCCTAAACCGAACCCTAACCCTAACCCTAACCAAAACCCTAACCCTAACGCTAACCCGAACCCGAACCCTAACCCTTTACCCGAATCCTAACCCTAAACCGAACACTAACCCGAACCCTAACCCGAACCCTAACCCCGAACCCGAACCCTAACCCTAACCCTAACCCTAACCCGAACCCTAACCCGAACCCTAACCCGAACCCCAACCCTAAACCTAACCCGAAACCGAACCCTAACCCTAACCCTAAACCGAACCCTAAACCTAACCCGAACCCTAACCCTAACCCTAACCCTAAAACGAACACTAACCCTAACCCGACCCCTAACCCGAACCCTAACACGAACCCTAAACCTAAACTAACCCTAACCCTAACCCGAACTCTAACCCTAACCATAACCCGAATCCTAACGTTAACCCGATCCCTAACCCGAACCCTAACCCTAACCCTAACCCGAACCCTAACCCTAACCCGAACCCTAACCCTAACCTTAACCCGAACCCTAACCCTAACACTAACCCGAACCCTAAACGTAACCCGAACCGTAACCGTAACCCGAACCCTAACCCTAACCCTAACCCTAACCTGAACCCTAACCCTAACCCTAACCCGAACCCTAACCCGAACCCTAAACCTAACCCTAACCTGAACACTAACCCCTACCCCAACCCGAACCCGAACCCTAACCCCAACCCTAACCCTAACCCTAACCCGAACCCTAACCCTAACACAAACCCTAAACCTAACCCTAACCCGAACCCTAAACCTAACCCTAACCCGAACCCTAACCGTAACCCGAACCCTAACCCTAACCCTAAACCGAACCCGAACCCTAACCCTAACCGTAACCCGAACCCTAACCCGAACCCTAACCCTAACCCTAACCTGAATACTAACCCCTAACCCTAACACGAACCCGTAACCTAACCCGAACCCTAACCCTAACCCTAATCTGAACCCTAACCCTAACCCTAACCCTAACCCTAACACTAACCCCTAACCCTAACCCGAAACCTAACCCGAACCCTAACCCGAACCCGAACCCTAACCCCTAAACCTAACCCGAACCCGAACCCTAAACCTAACCCTAACCCTAACCCGAACCCGAACCCTAACCCTAACACTAACACTAACCCGAACCCGAACCCTAACCCGAACCCTAGCCCTAACACTAACCCGAACCCTAACCCTAACACGAACCCTAACCCTAACCCGAACCCGAACCCTAACCCTAAACCTAACCCGCACCCTAACCCTAACCCGAACCCGAACCCTAACCGAACCCGAAACCTAACCGTAATCCTAACCCTAACCCTAACCCTAACCGCAACCCTCACGCTAACACTAACCCTAACACTAACCCGAACCCTAACCCTAACCCGAACCCGAACCCTGACTCTAACCCGAACCCTACCCCTAACCCTAATCCGAACACTAACCCTAACCCTAAACCTAACACTAACCCTAACCCGAACCCTAACCCTAACCCTAACCCGAACCCTAACCCTAACCCTAACCCTAACCCTAACCCGAACCCTAACCCAAACCCGAACCCTAACACGAACCCGAACCCTAACCCTAACCCGAACACGAACCCTAACCCTAACCCGAACCATAACCCTAACCCTAACCCGAACCCTAAGCCTAACCCTTACCCGAACCCTAACCCTAACCCGAAACTTAACCCTAAACCTAACCCGAATCCTAACCCTAACCCTAACCCGAACCCTAACCCGAACCCTAACCCTAACCCTAACCCTAACACAAACCGTAACCCTAACCCTAACACGAACCCTAACCCTAACCCTAACCCGAACCATAACCCTAACCCTAACCCTAACCCTAACTTGAACCCTAACCCTAACCCTAACCCGAACCCTAACCCTAACCCTAACCCTAACCCGAACACTAACCCTAAACCTAACCCTAACCCTAATCCGAAACCTAATGCTAATCCGAACCCTAAACCTAACCCTAACCCTAACCCTAACCCTAAACCCTAACCCTAACCCTAACCCGAATCCTAACACTAACCCTAACCCTAACCCGAACCCAAACCCTAACCCTAACCCTAACCCTAACCCGAATCCTAACCCTAACCCGAACCCTAACCCTAAACCTAAACCGAACCCGAAACCCAACCCTAACCCTAAACCGAACCCGAACCCTAACACGAACCCGAACCCTAAATCTAACCCTAACCCTAACCCGAACCCTAACCCTAACCCTAACCCGAACCCTCACCGGACCCTAACCCTAACCCTAACCCGAAACCCAACCCTAACCCTAGCCCGAAACCGAACCCTAACCCTAACCCTAAACCGAACCCTAACCCTAACCCGAACCCTAACCCTAACCCTAAACCTAACCCTAACCCTAACCCGAACCCTAACACTAACCCTAACCCTACCCCTAACCCGAACCCTAACACGAACCCTAAACCTAACCCTAACCCTAAACCTAACCCGAACTCTAACCCTAACCCTAACCCAAACCCTAACCCTAACCCGAACCCTAACCCGAACCCTAACCCTAACCCTAACCAAAACCCTAACCCTAACCCTAACCCGAACCCGAACCCTAACCCTTTACCTGAATCCTAACCCTAACCCGAACACTAACCCGAACCCTAACCCGAACCCTAACCCCGAACCCGAACCCTAACCCTAACCCTAACCCTAACCCGAACCCTAACCCGAACCCTAACCCGAACCCCAACCCTAACCCGAAACCGAACCCTAACCCTAACCCTAAACCGAACCCTAAACCTAACCCGAACCCTAACCCTAACCCTAACCCTAAAACGAACACTAACCCTAACCCGACCCCTAACCCGAACCCTAACACGAACCCTAAACCTAAACTAACCCTAACCCTAACCCGAACTCTAACCCTAACCATAACCCGAATCCTAACGTTAACCCGATCCCTAACCCGAACCCTAACCCTAACCCTAACCCGAACCCTAACCCTAACCCGAACCCTAACCCTAACCTTAACCCGAACCCTAACCCTAACACTAACCCGAACCCTAAACGTAACCCGAACCGTAACCGTAACCCGAACCCTAACCCTAACCCTAACCCTAACCTGAACCCTAACCCTAACCCTAACCCGAACCCTAACCCGAACCCTAAACCTAACCCTAACCCCCTACCCCAACCCGAACCCGAACCCTAACCCGAACCCTAACCCTAACCCTAACCCGAACCCTAACCCTAACACAAACCCTAAACCTAACCCTAACCCGAACCCTAAACCTAACCCTAACCCGAACCCTAACCGTAACCCGAACCCTAACCCTAACCCTAAACCGAACCCGAACCCTAACCCTAACCGTAACCCGAACCCTAACCCGAACCCTAACCCTAACCCTAACCTGAATACTAACCCCTAACCCTAACACGAACCCGTAACCTAATCCGAACCCTAACCCTTACCCTAATCTGAACCCTAACCCTAACCCTAACCCTAACCCTAACCCTAACACTAACCCCTAACCCTAACCCGAAACCTAACCCGAACCCTAACCCGAACCCGAACCCTAACCCCTAAACCTAACCCGAACCCGAACCCTAAACCTAACCCTAACCCTAACCCGAACCCGAACCCTAACCCTAACCCTAACACTAACCCGAACCCGAACCCTAACCCGAACCCTAGCCCTAACACTAACCCGAACCCTAACCCTAACACGAACCCTAACCCTAACCCGAACCCGAACCCTAACCCTAAACCTAACCCGCACCCTAACCCTAACCCGAACCCGAACCCTAACCGAACCCGAAACCTAACCGTAATCCTAACCCTAACCCTAACCCTAACCGCAACCCTCACGCTAACACTAACCCTAACACTAACCCGAACCCTAACCCTAACCCGAACCCGAACCCTAACTCTAACCCGAACCCTACCCCTAACCCTAATCCGAACACTAACCCTAACCCTAAACCTAACACTAACCCTAACCCGAACCCTAACCCTAACCCTAACCCGAACCCTAACCCTAACCCTAACCCTAACCCTAACCCTAACCCGAACCCTAACCCAAACCCGAACCCTAACACGAACCCGAACCCTAATCCTAACCCGAACACGAACCCTAACCCTAACCCGAACCATAACCCTAACCCTAACCCGAACCCTAAGCCTAACCCTTACCCGAACCCTAACCCTAACCCGAAACTTAACCCTAAACCTAACCCGAATCCTAACCCTAACCCTAACCCGAACCCTAACCCGAACCCTAACCCTAACCCTAACCCTAACACAAACCGTAACCCTAACCCTAACACGAACCCTAACCCTAACCCTAACCCGAACCATAACCCTAACCCTAACCCTAACCCTAACTTGAACCCTAACCCTAACCCTAACCCGAACCCTAACCCTAACCCTAACCCTAACCCGAACACTAACCCTAAACCTAACCCTAACCCTAATCCGAAACCTAATGCTAATCCGAACCCTAAACCTAACCCTAACCCTAACCCTAACCCTAAACCCTAACCCTAACCCTAACCCGAATCCTAACACTAACCCTAACCCTAACCCGAACCCAAACCCTAACCCTAACCCTAACCCTAACCCGAATCCTAACCCAAACACTAACCCTAACCCTAACCCTAAACCGAACCCTAACCCTAACCCTAACCCGAACCCTCACCGGACCCTAACCCTAACCCTAACCCGAAACCCAACCCTAACCCTAGCCCGAAACCGAACCCTAACCCTAACCCTAAACCGAACCCTAACCCTAAACCTAAACCGAACCCGAAACCCAACCCTAACCCTAAACCGAACCCGAACCCTAACACGAACCCGAACCCTAAATCTAACCCTAACCCTAACCCGAACCCTAACCCTAACCCTAACCCGAACCCTCACCGGACCCTAACCCTAACCCTAACCCGAAACCCAACCCTAACCCTAGCCCGAAACCGAACCCTAACCCTAACCCTAAACCGAACCCTAACCCTAACCCGAACCCTAACCCTAACCCTAAACCTAACCCTAACCCTAACCCGAACCCTAACACTAACCCTAACCCTACCCCTAACCCGAACCCTAACACGAACCCTAAACCTAACCCTAACCCTAAACCTAACCCGAACTCTAACCCTAACCCTAACCCAAACCCTAACCCTAACCCGAACCCTAACCCGAACCCTAACCCTAACCCTAAACCGAACCCTAACCCTAACCCTAACCCTAACCCTAACCCTAACCCGAACCCTAACCGTAACCCGAACCCTAACCGTAACCCGAACCCTAACCCTAACCCTAACCCTAAACTGAACCCTAACCCTAACCCTAACCCGAACCCTAACCCGAACTCTAACCCTAACCCTAACCTGAACACTAACACCTAACCCCAACCCGAACCCGAACCCTTACCCGAACCCTAACCCTAATCCTAACCCTAACCCGAAACCTAACCCTAACCTGAACCCTAAACCTAACCGTAACCCGATCCCTGACCCTAATCCTAACCCAAACCCTAACCATAACCCGAACCCTAACCCTAACCCGAACCCTAACACTAACCCTAACCCGAACCCTAACCCAAACCCTAACCCGAACCCTAACCCGAACCCTAACCCTAACCCTAACCCGAACCCTAACCCTAACCCTAACCCTAAACCTAACCCTAACCTGAACCCTAACCCTAACCCAACTCTAACCCTAAACCTAATCCTAACCCGAACCCTAACCCTATCCCGAACCCTAACCCGAACCCTAACCAGAACCCTAACCCTAACCTAACCCTAATCCGAACCCTAACCCTAATCCTAACCCTAACCCTAACACTAACCCCTAACCCTAACCCGAAACCAACCCTAACCCTAACCCGAACCCGAACCCTAACCCCTAACCCTAAACCGAACCCGAACCCGAACCCTAAACCTAACCCTAACCCTAACCCTAACCCGAACCCGAACCCTAACGCTAACCCGAACCCTAACCCTAACCCTAACCCTAACCCTAAACTTAACCCTAACCCTAACACGAACCCTAAACCTAACCCGCACCCTAACCCTAACCCGAATCCGAACCCTAACCCTAACCCTAAACCAAACCCTAACCCGAAACCTAACCCTAAACCGAACCCGAAACCTAACCCTATCCCTAACCCTAACCCCAACCCTAACACTAACACTAACCCTAACCCTAACCCGAACACTAAACCTAACCCGAACCCTAACCCTAACCCTAACCCGAAACCGAACCCTAAACCTAACCCCTAACCCGAACCCTAACCCTAAACCGAACCCTAACCCTAACCCGAACCCTAACCTAACCCTAATACGAACCCTAACCCTAAACCTAACCCTAACCCGAACCCGAACCCGAACCCTAACCTAACCCTAACCCGAACCCTAACCCTAAACCGAACCCGAACCCTAACCCTAACCCGAAAACTAACCCGAACCCAACCCTAACCCGAACCCTAACCCTAACCCGAACCCTAACCCTAACCCTGACCCTAACCCGAAACATAAACCTAACCCGAACCCTAACTCTAAACCTAACCCGAACCCTAACCCGAACCCTAACCCTAACCCTAACCCGAACCCTAACCCTAACCCGAACCCTAACCCTAACCCTAACCCGAACCCTCACCTTAACCCTAAACCTAACCCTAACCGTAACCCGAAACCTAAACCTAACCCTAAACCTAACCCTAACCCGTACCCTAACCCTAACCATAACGCGAACCCTAACCCGAACCCTAACCCTAACCCTAACCTGAACACTAATCCCTAACCTTAACCCGAACCCGAACCCTAACCCGAACCCTAACCCTAACCCTATCACGAACCCTAACCCTAACCCTAACACTAACCCTAACCCTAACCCGAGCCCTAACCCTAACTCTAACCCTAACAGTAACCGTAATCCTAACCCGAACCCTAACCCTAACCCTAACCCTAAAACGAACCCTAACCCTAACCCTAACCCTAACCCTAAGCCGAACCCTAACCCTAAACCTAACCCGAACCCTAACCCTAACCCTAACCCTAACCCTAACCCAAACCCTAACCCTAACACCTAACCGTAACCCTAACCCTAACCCGAACCCGAACCGTAACCCTAACCCTAACCCCTAACCCTAACCCTAACCCAAACCCTAACCCGAACCCTTAACCTAATCCTAACCCTAACCCTAACCGGAACCCGAACCCTAACCCGAACCCGAACCCTAACCCTAATCCGAACCCTAACCCTAACCCTAACCCTAACCCGAACACGAACCCTAACCCTAACCCTAACCCTAACACTAACCGTAACCCGAAACCTAAACCTAGCGTAACCCTAACCCGAACCCTAACCTGAACCTTAACACTAACCCTAACCCTAACCCTAAACCGAACCCTAACCCTAACCCTAACCAAAACCCTAACCCTAACCCTAACCCGAACCCGAACCCTAACCCTTTACCCGAATCCTAACCCTAAACCGAACACTAACCCGAACCCTAACCCGAACCCTAACCCCGAACCCGAACCCTAACCCTAACCCTAACCCTAACCCGAACCCTAACCCGAACCCTAACCCGAACCCCAACCCTAAACCTAACCCGAAACCGAACCCTAACCCTAACCCTAAACCGAACCCTAAACCTAACCCGAACCCTAACCCTAACCCTAACCCTAAAACGAACACTAACCCTAACCCGACCCCTAACCCGAACCCTAACACGAACCCTAAACCTAAACTAACCCTAACCCTAACCCGAACTCTAACCCTAACCATAACCCGAATCCTAACCTTAACCCGATCCCTAACCCGAACCCTAACCCTAACCCTAACCCGAACCCTAACCCTAACCCGAACCCTAACCCTAACCTTAACCCGAACCCTAACCCTAACACTAACCCGAACCCTAAACGTAACCCGAACCGTAACCGTAACCCGAACCCTAACCCTAACCCTAACCCTAACCTGAACCCTAACCCTAACCCTAACCCTAACCCGAACCCTAACCCGAACCCTAAACCTAACCCTAACCTGAACACTAACCCCTACCCCAACCCGAACCCGAACCCTAACCCGAACCCTAACCCTAACCCGAACCCTAACCCTAACACAAACCCTAAACCTAACCCTAACCCGAACCCTAAACCTAACCCTAACCCGAACCCTAACCGTAACCCGAAACCTAACCCTAACCCTAAACCGAACCCGAACCCTAACCCTAACCGTAACCCGAACCCTAACCCGAACCCTAACCCTAACCCTAACCTGAATACTAACCCCTAACCCTAACCCGAACCCGTAACCTAACCCGAACCCTAAACCTAACCCTAATCTGAACCCTAACCCTAACCCTAACCCTAACCCTAACCCTAACACTAACCCCTAACCCTAACCCGAAACCTAACCCGAACCCTAACCCGAACCCGAACCCTAACCCCTAAACCTAACCCGAACCCGAACCCTAAACCTAACCCTAACCCTAACCCGAACCCGAACCCTAACCCTAACCCTAACACTAACCCGAACCCGAACCCTAACCCGAACCCTAGCCCTAAAACTAACCCGAACCCTAACCCTAACACGAACCCTAACCCTAACCCGAACCCGAACCCTAACCCTAAACCTAACCCGCACCCTAACCCTAACCCGAACCCGAACCCTAACCGAACCCGAAACCTAACCGTAATCCTAACCCTAACCCTAACACTAACCGCAACCCTCACGCTAACACTAACCCTAACACTAACCCGAACCCTAACCCTAACCCGAACCCGAACCCTAACTCTAACCCGAACCCTACCCCTAACCCTAATCCGAACACTAACCCTAACCCTAAACCTAACACTAACACTAACCCGAACCCTAACCCTAACCCTAACCCGAACCCTAACCCTAACCCTAACCCTAACCCTAACCCTAACCCTAACCCGAACCCTAACCCAAACCCGAAACCTAACACGAACCCGAACCCTAACCCTAACCCGAACACGAACCCTAACCCTAACCCGAACCATAACCCTAACCCTAACCCGAACCCTAAGCCTAACCCTTACCCGAACCCTAACCCTAACCCGAAACTTAACCCTAAACCTAACCCGAATCCTAACCCTAACCCTAACCCGAACCCTAACCCGAACCCTAACCCTAACCCTAACCCTAACACAAACCGTAACCCTAACCCTAACACGAACCCTAACCCTAACCCTAACCCGAACCATAACCCTAACCCTAACCCTAACCCTAACTTGAACCCTAACCCTAACCCTAACCCGAACCCTAACCCTAACCCTAACCCTAACCCGAACACTAACCCTAAACCTAACCCTAACCCTAATCCGAAACCTAATGCTAATCCGAACCCTAAACCTAACCCTAACCCTAACCCTAACCCTAAACCCTAACCCTAACCCTAACCCGAATCCTAACCCTAACCCTAACCCTAACCCGAACCCAAACCCTAACCCTAACCCTAACCCTAACCCGAATCCTAACCCTAACCCGAACCCTAACCCTAAACCTAAACCGAACCCGAAACCCAACCCTAACCCTAAACCGAACCCGAACCCTAACACGAACCCGAACCCTAAATCTAACCCTAACCCTAACCCGAACCCTAACCCTAACCCTAACCCGAACCCTCACCGGACCCTAACCCTAACCCTAACCCGAAACCCAACCCTAACCCTAGCCCGAACCCGAACCCTAACCCTAACCCTAAACCGAACCCTAACCCTAACCCGAACCCTAACCCTAACCCTAAACCTAACCCTAACCCTAACCCGAACCCTAACACTAACCCTAACCCTACCCCTAACCCGAACCCTAACACGAACCCTAAACCTAACCCTAACCCTAAACCTAACCCGAACTCTAACCCTAACCCTAACCCAAACCCTAACCCTAACCCGAACCCTAACACGAACCCTAACCCTAACCCTAAACCGAACCCTAACCCTAACCCTAACCCTAACCCTAACCCTAACCCGAACCCTAACCGTAACCCGAACCCTAACCGTAACCCGAACCCTAACCCTAACCCTAACCCTAAACTGAACCCTAACCCTAACCCTAACCCAAACCCTAACCCGAACTCTAACCCTAACCCTAACCTGAACACTAACACCTAACCCCAACCCGAACCCGAACCCTTACCCGAACCCTAACCGTAATCCTAACCCTAACCCGAAACCTAACCCTAACCTGAACCCTAAACCTAACCGTAACCCGATCCCTGACCCTAATCCTAACCCAAACCCTAACCATAACCCGAACCCTAACCCTAACCCGAACCCTAACACTAACCCTAACCCGAAACCTAACCCAAACCCTAACCCGAACCCTAACCCGAACCCTAACCCTAACCCTAACCCGAACCCTAACCCTAACCCTAACCCTAAACCTAACCCTAACCTGAACCCTAACCCTAACCCAACTCTAACCCTAAACCTAATCCTAACCCGAACCCTAACCCTATCCCGAACCCTAACCCGAACCCTAACCAGAACCCTAACCCTAACCTAACCCTAATCCGAACCCTAACCCTAATCCTAACCCTAACCCTAACACTAACCCCTAACCCTAACCCGAAACCAACCCTAACCCTAACCCGAACCCGAACCCTAACCCCTAACCCTAAACCGAACCCGAACCCGAACCCTAAACCTAACCCTAACCCTAACCCTAACCCGAACCCGAACCCTAACGCTAACCCGAACCCTAACCCTAACCCTAACCCTAACCCTAAACTTAACCCTAACCCTAACACGAACCCTAAACCTAACCCGCACCCTAACCCTAACCCGAATCCGAACCCTAACCCTAACCCTAAACCAAACCCTAACCCGAAACCTAACCCTAAACCGAACCCGAAACCTAACCCTATCCCTAACCCTAACCCCAGCCCTAACACTAACACTAACCCTAACCCTAACCCGAACACTAAACCTAACCCGAACCCTAACCCTAACCCTAACCCGAAACCGAACCCTAAACCTAACCCCTAACCCGAACCCTAACCCTAAACCGAACCCTAACCCTAACCCGAACCCTAACCTAACCCTAATACGAACCCTAACCCTAAACCTAACCCTAACCCGAACCCGAACCCGAACCCTAACCTAACCCTAACCCGAACCCTAACCCTAAACCGAACCCGAACCCTAACCCTAACCCGAAAACTAACCCGAACCCAACCCTAACCCGAACCCTAACCCTAACCCGAACCCTAACCCTAACCCTGACCCTAACCCGAAACATAAACCTAACCCGAACCCTAACTCTAAACCTAACCCGAACCCTAACCCTAACCCTAAACCGAACCCTAACCCTAACCCGAACCCTAACCCTAACCCTAACCCGAACCCTCACCTTAACCCTAAACCTAACCCTAACCGTAACCCGAAACCTAAACCTAACCCTAAACCTAACCCTAACCCGTACCCTAACCCTAACCATAACGCGAACCCTAACCCGAACCCTAACCCTAACCCTAACCCTAACCTGAACACTAATCCCTAACCTTAACCCGAACCCGAACCCTAACCCTAACCCTAACCCTATCACGAACCCTAACCCTAACCCTAACACTAACCCTAAACCTAACCCGAGCCCTAACCCTAACTCTAACCCTAACAGTAACCGTAATCCTAACCCGAACCCTAACCCTAACCCTAACCCTAAAACGAACCCTAACCCTAACCCTAACCCTAACCCTAACCCGAACCCTAACCCTAAACCTAACCCGAACCCTAACCCTAACCCTAACCCTAACCCTAACCCAAACCCTAACCCTAACCCCTAACCGTAACCCTAACCCTAACCCGAACCCGAACCGTAACCCTAACCCTAACCCCTAACCCTAACCCTAACCCAAACCCTAACCCGAACCCTTAACCTAATCCTAACCCTAACCCTAACCCGAACCCGAACCCTAACCCGAACCCGAACCCTAACCCTAATCCGAACCCTAACCCTAACCCTAACCCTAACCCGAACACGAACCCTAACCCAAACCCGAACCCGAACCCTAACCCTAACCCGAACCCTAACGCTAACCCTAACCCTAACCCGAACCCAAACCCTAACCCTAACCCTAACCCTAACACTAACCCTAACCCGAAACCTAAACCTAGCGTAACCCTAACCCGAACCCTAACCTGAGCCCTAACACTAAACCTAACCCTAACACTAAACCGAACCCTAACCCTAACCCTAACCAAACCCTAACCCTAACAATACCCGAAACCGAACCCTAACCCTTTACCCGAATCCTAACCCTAACCCGAACACTAACCCGAACACTAACCCTAACCCTAACCCCGAACCCGAACCGTAACCCTAACCCTAACCCTAACCCGAACCCTAACCCTAACCGTAACCCGAAACCTAACCCGAACCCTAACCCTAACACTAACCTGAATACTAACCCCTAACCCTAACCCGAACCCGTAACCTAACCCGAACCCTAACCCTAACCCTAACCCGAATCCTAACCCTAACCCTACCCCTAAACCTAAACCTAACCCGAACCCTAACCCTAACCCTAACTCTAACCCTAAACCTAACCCTAACCCGAACCCTAACCCTAACCCGAACCCTAACCCGAACCCTAACCAGAACCCTAAGCCTAACCCTAACCTAACCCTAATCTGAACCCTAACCCTAACCCTAACCCTAACCCTAACCCTAACACTAACCCCTAACCCTAACCCGAAACCTAACCCGAACCCTAACCCGAACCCGAACCCTAACCCCTAAACCTAACCCGAACCCGAACCCTAAACCTAACCCTAACCCTAACCCAAACCCGAACCCTAACCCTAACCGGAACCCTAACCCTAACCCTAACACTAACCCGAACCCGAACCCTAACCCGAACCCTAGCCCTAACACTAACCCGAACCCTAACCCTAACACGAACCCTATCCCTAACCCAAACCCGAACCCTAACCCTAAACCTAACCCAACCCTAACCCTAACCCGAACCCGAACCCTAACCGAACCCGAAACCTAACCCTAATCCTAACCCTAACCCTAACCCTAACCGCAACCCTCACGCTAACACTAACCCTAACACTAACCCGAACCCTAACCCTAACCCGAACACGAACCCTAACTCTAACCCGAACCCTACCCCTAACCCTAACCCGAACCCTAACCCTAACCCTAACCCTAACCCTAACCCTAACCTGAACCCTAACCCAAACCCGAACCCTAACACGAACCCGAACCCTAACCCTAACCCGAACACGAACCCTAACCCTAACCGGAACCATAACCCTAACCCTAACCCGAACCCTAAGCCTAACCCTTACCCGAACCCTAAACCTAACCCGAAACCTAACCCTAAACGTAACCCGAATCCAAACCCTAACCCTAACCAGAACCCTAACCCGAACCCTAACCCTAACCCTAACCCTAACACAAACCGTAACCCTAACCCTAACACGAACCCTAACCCTAAACCTAACCCGAACCATAACCCTAACCCTAACCCTAATCCTAACTTGAACCCTAACCCTAACCCTAACCCGAACCCTAACCCTAACCCTAACCCTAACCCGAACACTAACCCTAAACCTAACCCTAACCCTAATCCGAAACCTAACGCTAATCCGAACCCTAAACCTAACCCTAACCCTAACCCTAACCCTAAACCCTAACCCTAACCCTAACCCGAATCCTAACCCTAACCCTAACCCTAACCCGAACCCAAACCCTAACCCTAACCCTAACCCTAACCCGAATCCTAACCCTAACCCGAACCCTAACCCTAAACCTAAACCGAACCCGAAACCCAACCCTAACCCTAAACCGAAACCGAACCCTAACCCGAACCCGAACCCTAAATCTAACCCTAACCCTAACCCGAACCCTAACCCTAACCCTAACCCGAACCCTCACCCGACCCTAACCCTAACCCTAACCCGAAACCCAACCCTAACCCTAGCCCGAACCCGAACCCTAACCCTAACCCTAAACCGAACCCTAACCGTAACCCGAACCCTAACCCTAACCCTAACCCTAAACTGAACCCTAACCCTAACCCTAACCCGAACCCTAACCCGAACTCTAACCCTAACCCTAACCTGAACACTAACACCTAACCCCAACCCGAACCCGAACCCTTACCCGAACCCTAACCCTAATCCTAACCCTAACCCGAAACCTAACCCTAACCTGAACCCTAAACCTAACCGTAACCCGATCCCTGACCCTAATCCTAACCCAAACCCTAACCATAACCCGAACCCTAAACCTAACCCGAACCCTAACACTAACCCTAACCCGAACCCTAACCCAAACCCTAACCCGAACCCTAACCCGAACCCTAACCCTAACCCTAACCTGAACACTAAACCCTAACCCTAACCCGAACCCGAACCCTAACCCGAACCCTAACCCTAACCCTAACCCGAACCCTAACCCTAACCCTAACCCTAAACCTAACCCTAACCCGAACCCTAACCCTAACCCAACTCTAACCCTAAACCTAATCCTAACCCGAACCCTAACCCTATCCCGAACCCTAACCCGAACCCTAACCAGAACCCTAACCCTAACCTAAACCTAATCCGAACCCTAACCCTAATCCTAACCCTAACCCTAACCATAACCCCTAACCCTAACCCGAAACCAACCCTAACCCTAACCCGAACCCGAACCCTAACCCCTAACCCTAACCCGAACCCGAACCCTAAACCTAACCCTAACCCTAACCATAACCCGAACCCGAACCCTAACGCTAACCCGAACCCTAACCCTAACCCTAACCCTAACCCTAACCCGAACCCGAACCCTAACCCGAACCCTAACCCTAACCCCGAACCCGAACCCTAACCCTAACCCTAACCCTAACCCGAACCCTAACCCGAACCCTAACCCGAACCCCAACCCTAAACCTAACCCGAAACCGAACCCTAACCCTAACCCTAAACCGAACCCTAAACCTAACCCGAACCCTAACCCTAACCCTAACCCTAAAACGAACACTAACCCTAACGCGACCCCTAACCCGAACCCTAACACGAACCCTAAACCTAAACTAACCCTAACCCTAACCCGAACTCTAACCCTAACCATAACCCGAATCCTAACCTTAACCCGATCCCTAACCCGAACCCTAACCCTAACCCTAACCCGAACCCTAACCCTAACCCGAACCCTAACCCTAACCTTTACCCGAACCCTAACCCTAACACTAACCCGAACCCTAAACGTAACCCGAACCGTAACCGTAACCCGAACCCTAACCCTAACCCTAACCCTAACCTGAACCCTAACCCTAACCCTAACCCGAACCCTAACCCGAACCCTAAACCTAACCCTAACCTGAACACTAACCCCTACCCCAACCCGAACCCGAACCCTAACCCGAACCCTAACCCTAACCCTAACCCGAACCCTAACCCTAACACAAACCCTAAACCTAACCCTAACCCGAACCCTAAACCTAACCCTAACCCGAACCCTAACCGTAACCCGAACCCTAACCCTAACCCTAAACCGAAACCGAACCCTAACCCTAACCGTAACCCGAACCCTAACCCGAACCCTAACCCTAACCCTAACCTGAATACTAACCCCTAACCCTAACCCGAACCCGTAACCTAACCCGAACCCTAACCCTAACCCTAATCTGAACCCTAACCCTAACCCTAACCCTAACCCTAACACTAACCCCTAACCCTAACCGAAACCTAACCCGAACCCTAACCCGAACCCGAACCCTAACCCCTAAACCTAACCCGAACCCGAACCCTAAACCTAACCCTAACCCTAACCCGAACCCGAACCCTAACCCTAACCCTAACACTAACCCGAACCCGAACCCTAACCCGAACCCTAGCCCTAACACTAACCCGAACCCTAACCCTAACACGAACCCTAACCCTAACCCGAACCCGAACCCTAACCCTAAACCTAACCCGCACCCTAACCCTAACCCGAACCCGAACCCTAACCGAACCCGAAACCTAACCGTAATCCTAACCCTAACCCTAACCCTAACCGCAACCCTCACGCTAACACTAACCCTAACACGAACCCGAACCCTAACCCTAACCCGAACACGAACCCTAACCCTAACCCGAACCATAACCCTAACCCTAACCCGAACCCTAAGCCTAACCCGAACCCTAACCCTAACCCTAACCCTAACCCTAACCCGAACCCTAACCCTAACCCGAACACGAACCCTAACCCTAACCCGAACCATAACCCTAACCCTAAACCGAACCCTAACCCTAACCCGAACCCTAACCCTAACCCTAACCCTAACCCTAACCCGAACCCTAACACTAACCCTAACCCTACCCCTAACCCGAACCCTACCACGAACCCTAAACCTAACCCTAACCCTAACCCTAACCCGAACTCTAACCCTAACCCTAACCCAAACCCTAACCCTAACCCGAACCCTAACCCGAACCCTAACCCTAACCCTAAACCAAACCCTAACCCTAACCCTAACCCTAACCCTAACCCTAACCCGAACCCTAACCGTAACCCGAACCCTAACCGTAACCCGAACCCTAACCCTAACCCTAACCCTAAACTGAACCCTAACCCTAACCCGAACCCGAACCCTAACCCTAACCCTAACACTAACCCGAACCCGAACCCTAACCCGAACCCTAGCCCTAACACTAACCCGAACCCTAACCCTAACACGAACCCTAACCCTAACCCGAACCCGAACCCTAACCCTAAACCTAACCCGCACCCTAACCCTAACCCGAACCCGAACCCTAACCGAACCCGAAACCTAACCGTAATCCTAACCCTAACCCTAACCCTAACCGCAACCCTCACGCTAACACTAACCCTAACACTAACCCGAACCCTAACCCTAACCCGAACCCGAACCCTAACTCTAACCCGAACCCTACCCCTAACCCTAATCCGAACACTAACCCTAACCCTAAACCTAACACTAACCCTAACCCGAACCCTAACCCTAACCCTAACCCGAACCCTAACCCTAACCCTAACCCTAACCCTAACCCTAACCCGAACCCTAACCCAAACCCGAACCCTAACACGAACCCGAACCCTAACCCTAACCCGAACACGAACCCTAACCCTAACCCGAACCATAACCCTAACCCTAACCCGAACCCTAAGCCTAACCCGAACCCTAACCCTAACCCTAACCCTAACCCTAACCCGAACCCTAACCCTAACCCGAACACGAACCCTAACCCTAACCCGAACCATAACCCTAACCCTAAACCGAACCCTAACCCTAACCCGAACCCTAACCCTAACCCTAACCCTAACCCTAACCCGAACCCTAACACTAACCCTAACCCTACCCCTAACCCGAACCCTAACACGAACCCTAAACCTAACCCTAACCCTAACCCTAACCCGAACTCTAACCCTAACCCTAACCCAAACCCTAACCCTAACCCGAACCCTAACCCGAACCCTAACCCTAACCCTAAACCAAACCCTAACCCTAACCCTAACCCTAACCCTAACCCTAACCCGAACCCTAACCGTAACCCGAACCCTAACCGTAACCCGAACCCTAACCCTAACCCTAACCCTAAACTGAACCCTAACCCTAACCGTAACCCGAACCCTAACCCGAACTATAACCCTAACCCTAACCTGAACACTAACACCTAACCCCAACCCGAACCCGAACCCTTACCCGAACACTAACCCTAATCCTAACCCTAACCCGAAACCTAACCCTAACCTGAACCCTAAACCTAACCGTAACCCGATCCCTGACCCTAATCCTAACCCAAACCCTAAACATAACCCGAACCCTAACCCTAACCCGAACCCTAACACTAACCCTAACCCGAACCCTAACCCAAACCCTAACCCGAACCCTAACCCGAACCCTAACCCTAACCCTAACCTGAACACTAAACCCTAACCCTAACCCGAACCCGAACCCTAACCCGAACCCTAACCCTAACCCTAACCCGAACCCTAACCCTAACCCTAACCCTAAACCTAACCCTAACCCGAACCCTAACCCTAACCCAACTCTAACCCTAAACCTAATCCTAACCCGAACCCTAACCCTATCCCGAACCCTAACCCGAACCCTAACCAGAACCCTAACCCTAACCTAACCCTAATCCGAACCCTAACCCTAATCCTAACCCTAACCCTAACACTAACCCCTAACCCTAACCCGAAACCAACCCTAACCCTAACCCGAACCCGAACCCTAACCCCTAACCCTAACCCGAACCCGAACCCGAACCCTAAACCTAACCCTCACCCTAACCCTAACCCGAACCCGAACCCTAACGCTATCCCGAACCCTAACCCTAACCCTAACCCTAAACTTAACCCTAAACCTAACACGAACCCTAAACCTAACCCGAACCCGAACCCTAACCCTAACCCTAAACCTAACCCGCACCCTAACCCTAACCCGAATCCGAACCCTAACCCTAACCCTAAACCAAACCCTAACCCGAAACCTAACCCTAAACCGAACCCGAAACCTAACCCTAACCCTAACCCTAACCCCAACCCGAACACTAACACTAACCCTAACCCTAACCCGAACACTAAACCTAACCCGAACCCTAACCCTAACCCTAACCCGAAACCGAACCCTAACCCTAACCCCTAACCCGAACCCTAACCCTAAACCGAACCCTAACCCTAACCCGAACCCTAACCTTACCCTAATACGAACCCTAACCCTAAACCTAACCCTAACCCGAACCCGAACCCGAACCCTAACCTAACCCTAACCCGAAACCTAACCCTAACCCGAACCCTAACCCTAACCCTAACCCGAACCCTCACCTTAACCCTAAACCTAACCCTAACCGTAACCCGAAACCTAAACCTAACCCTAAACCTAACCCTAACCCGTACCCTAACCCTAACCATAACGCGAACCCTAACCCGAACCCTAACCCTAACCCTAACCTGAACACTAATCCCTAACCTTAACCCGAACCCGAACCCTAACCCGAACCCTAACCCTAACCCTATCACGAACCCTAACCCTAACCCTAACACTAACCCTAACCCTAACCCGAGCCCTAACCC